>BRDA01011158.1:0-37911 GCA_036984385.1 Crenuchus spilurus | reverse complement strand
TGTGTGTGTGTGTTTGTGTGTGTAGAGCACCACAGTAGTAATGAGAGGAGAGTTTTAGCACATAGTGTGATTAATAAATATTAAACTACTGTCTACTGAGAGCAGCGTGTATTATACAGTTTGATGGCATGTGGAAGGAAGGACCTGCGGTATCTCTTCTTCATGCACCATGGGTGCATGAAGGAAGGACCTGCGGTATCTCTTCATGCACCATGGGTGCAGCAGCCGAGCACAGAAGTAGCTGCCCAGTGCTGTCAGAGAGTGATGCATGGAGTGAGACAGATAGCAAGTGATTAGCCATGTTTAACCTGCTAACAGTAAAATGTTGTATTTTTAACACCTACAAATCTACAGGCAAGTCAAGCACGCACACTCTATGCCTACAAGCCACATTGTTGTAACTCATGCAGGAGGCCTGGCATTGTAGTTCCTGACTATGGCAGCATATGTCTCTCCAAAATACCTGTGGTGTCTTCAAATATATGCAGATCAGCCATGCCATCACAGTATCTTTGACACATCTCCATTTTCGGAAAAGCTGACCACAGAACACATTTTCATTGTCTTTTGGTCCATCTCAGATGACTTCAGGCCCAGATAACTCACCAGAATTTTTGTGCAAAATTAGTATATATCTTTGCATACTACAGTTTCAGGTTCCCTTTCTTTTTTATTTTATTTTATTTCTAGTATTTGCTCATTTCTAACCTCCCAGTGTAGTAATAGCCAATTAACCCATCCCATCCATTAGGGGCTCGCCCCATCATGTTACAATGTCCCTGACACTAGCAGGGTGAAGACAAGCACAAGCCTCCTTTGTTGTGTGTGATGCAGCCACCACCTCTTTCACCAGCCAGTACTGCTGATACACTGTCCCTAAAGAGCCGCCACACTTGAAGGAAAGCTTAGGATCCCCAGCTCTGATGGACCAATCAGTAGACGCCTGAGCCAGCAGGCATTGTCGTGTAAAAGTGATGGGAAGAGAGAACGGCCAATTTTGCTCTCTTGATAGCCAACAGCATGACCGGTCATAGTGTCAGCGTCTTAACCTGAACTGTCTGAACCTTCCAGAACAGTAACCGCTACTTTTCAGTCTTATTTTGCCTCTGTCCCAACTTCTATCATATTCTATTTTTTATATTTAACAAATACAGTTAAATTCATCATTGAAAACACTTGAATATATTGTCCTGTGCTTTTGTCTGATAAATACATGTTCAAGAGAATTCAAAATTTCAGTTTATATTGCATTTGAAGAAAGTGTCCCAACTTTTCTTGAAATAGAATTTATAAAAAATATGATTTTACAACTTTAAGAAATGAGGGAATGTTATTTACTTCTAATACTATACTTTGTCTCATGTTTGTAGAAACTATGGGGTAATAATGTATAACTAAATAATTATAGTTATACAAAATGGGGGAGATGTAAACAGCTTTTTGAACTTTAACATTCCTGGCTAATATGTGACTATTGAACTATTTTTTTTCATGCAGGAGGATGTAATGGAGGCTGATTTGGATAAAGAGGAAGTTCTCCAACCCCAACATAAAGAACTGTTTGGAGAGAAATTGCTGACCACAGAGTATTTAGGAGTAAGGCTGTTTAACTTCAAACGTGTAGTGTTTACCATTAAAATACACAAATATAGAAACAACTGAGTACATGTCTGTTTCACGATTAATATTGCCTTTAATTTAGACTCTGTTTACTGGAGTTATTTTCTACCATCAGTTGAGTAGGCAGTCTAAGTTGCCAAAATTCTAACATGTTATATTTCCAAATATATATTTTCACATTGTGGTCTGCTGGTTAAGTATCTGGTCTTGTGACCGGATGGTCGCCGGTTTGATCCTCGTTCAGGTCATGACTGAAGTGCCCTTGAGCAAGGCACCAAATCCCCAACTGCTCCTTGGGCACCATGGATAGTGCTGCCCACCACTAATGTGTATTTGTTTTACTGCATGCAAGGTCAAATTTCCCAACTGTGGGACTAATAAGGGGTAATAAAAAATAATGGACAGTTCTTGTCATTGCCAATGTGTGCATTTATATGTTTGGGCAGCCATGGCCTGGTGGTTAGGGATCTGGTTTTGTGACCGGAAGGTTGCCGGGTCGATCCCCGGGCAGGTCATGACTGAAGTGCCCTTGAGCAAGGCACCTAACCCCCAACTGTAAACTGCTCTGGATAAGAGTGTCTGCTAAATGTAAATGTAATATTTCAGAATCAGGGTTTAGGCTCATGTATTTACTGAAGCAGTTAGTGTAAAGATTAGTTAGGGTCATATTTGATTTGACTTTTGATGTTTTGTATTAAAAAATGCTAAATTCTACAGAACTCTAATTATATTCTGTACAGATTGGGTTGGTTTACATAAGCAAATATTCAGAATATTTACGTAGGTCTAAAAAGAGTTTTGAAAATGCTCACATACATATGAGTTGAGACATATTTATGACTGTGTAAAATAAAGGTGTTTATGAAAGTGTTTCTTCTGTGTATTCTGATACGTTCACATTTAGTTTTTTACTGTAAAAAAAATAAAAAGAAGCTAAAATAACTGATTACCCTATGAAAGAGAAGATGGACAATATATGGTTCTTCATTGTAATTACTGACATTATAACACCATTACAAATTTGTATATCACTATTGAGTTTGTCAGATTACTCCTTTAGCAGTCTTATGTTGTTTTTATAGTTGACACTGTTTTTATGGCTACAGCGTTTCCTCAATTATGTGAAAGGACCTATTGTTACAAGTTTGTTAGCATTAGCCAGCACCCTAATGAGTGTGTACTGACCATGTGTTGCTTGGTTTCAGATCATGACTAACATGAGGAAGGGGAAGACGAGATGTACTGTTCCATCTAGTCAGAGTACAGATGAGCCCCTCCAAAGACCAGTCACCCCCGGCTCACACAGAAACTGCATGTAAGAGACCTATCGCCACATTTCTAACTTAAAAAAAAACATCTGCTAAAGCACACTTCTGCTGCTCAGAACTTTAGTATCAGTTGTTATATTATAATTAATATTTTATTCATTTATTACATACATTGTATAATTCATTATGACTTACTAAATACAGCTTTCAATTATAACGGAATCACTTACAGCTCATCTTGGACATCTAAAATGTCTAGATTTTTCTTTTTAATTATCTGAAACCTCTGTTCTATCTCCTGTTATGTTCCTTATATTCAAGTTTTACACGTATGTACAGCAAAATTTTCTATTAATGAAAAAAGGGATTATACATGTTTTGGAACACATGAGTATATGTTCTTATGCAGTGATGTCTGGTTAAACTCCTGGTTATTTTTTAATGAATTTATAGATCAAATTATGTTTCAATTAAAATATTTTTGCACATTTTAATACAGAGTTTTTATTTACATTTTTGCTGAATTTAATATTTTTGGAGAAAATTTTTAAATATATCCTGTACAAAAATGGTAACATCTTAAATATTGTATTTTCTGTTTTTTTCCAATGTGTAAAATTCAGAAAGTAAATTGACACTGTGCACTTAAATATGCTGAAAATATTCCCCAGTAGAGGTGAACTTACATTTTACTTTTTTATCTTAGAAACTATATGTATGTCATTTGAAAAGTGATATCCAAACTTTTGCATAATACTGTATATATTTGTTCTGAAAAAACTAACATATATAAACATAACATGCGTATACATAGTATATATTTTTGTTCTGATTAATTGGAATTTAAATCATATTAAAGAAATAAAAATACAAAAACATCTGTGACTGGCTGGAGATGATCATTAACCTGTGATGCATTCACATTTGATAAAATTAATTTAATAAATGCACATTAAAAAATATAGCCTAAATAAACATAACATCAGAGTTTATGGTGGTTATACGTTTTGCTGAGGGAAAGCCTTTAGGTCAATACATCTTATTAAGCAAATATTAATCTTTATTTATAGAGCAATTTTCATTTTGTTTACAAAACCTCAATTTACCTAGGAAGGTAAAACATTGGAAGCTGCAACAGTCTAGTTTATATGAAAAGTAATTTAATTAATTAACAGCACAATTAAAAATTGTAGAATATAAAGGACTTCATAAGCTTTGCCTATGTAGTAATCTCACTTATTTATACTCAGATCTAGTAATTCTGTCAATTATCGCTGTTTTATAATGCCAGTTTCCATTTTCAACCTACTCTGTAGCATTAGGACCAATTTTAAGTTTGAATGAATTAGTAAGGCTCCCAGACACAGCATGCATTCAGTAACTAACTTCAATTACAGCTTTATTGTTGTTACAGTAAAGACATTCATCATACAACTGGTCTGCAGCAGAACGAAGTCAACAGGCCGACCTACAAATCAAACAGCACAGCAGACAGCAAACCGGATATAAGCTCTATCTCTCAGAATCCAATCATTTACTGCTGTCCTTTACTGTCAAATTAAAATAAAAATACAGAAATAATAAAAACAACAAAATACACTAGTGTTAGTTTCACACTAACTGTATATCAGTTCTACTTTGTTCAGGCTTTAGTCTGCATCACTAGAAATTATTGTTATTATTATTATTATTATTATTATTATTAATTGTTATAATGCTGTTGCGGGACTGCTCTTCCAGAGATTCCCGAGCTCTTTGCGATGGAGTGAACCCCACTGACCTGCTAACCTCTCCCCTCCCTTCTCGCCCCCCGACTCACAGTGGCAGCCGACCCAGCACAAGCAACTCTACGCACCATGCACTGGGTAACTGGAGCACACACAACACTGTATGACCCTTAGAGTTACAGTAGAATAAAATAAGCCTTATTGGCCACTTCTAGACCAGCGATTCTCAACTGGTGGGTCACATTCTGGGTGGGTCACGCACAGTTAAAACAATTAAAAATGAAAAATAATGAATGCTTATATGATTTTGTATTTGTCTTTTATCTTGAAAAAAGACACGGAGAGGCACATCAGACACACGCAAGATTCTCATTGCCATGGTAACCACCATTCCTTTGCCCTTTACCCTTCTCTTGAAATTTGTGATGTTTGGAGGCAAGATGGCAAAACGCAAATATAACCCGGAGCATTTGAAATGTAGATTTTCGTTTAGACCGTGCACAAGCTCATCGATTGGCTCTACCATTTCTTGCTATTGATTGGCTGTCCCCGCTGTCACTCATCAAACAGTAAACATGTGTTTTGCAAGTTAGCCAGCAGTTCGTGTTCACCTGCCGCTGTAAGTTGTTAAGATGTTGGACGTTTTTTCTGTCTGTGTCAGCTAGACATATTTTAATATCAGAGGTTTCATATTAAAACCATTAACATTAACATTTGAATCTGTGTCTATGTGCATGCTGCTACCAGTCTGATATGCCATCCATTTACATTCCTCTAAGTGTAACTATTGTCAAAATAATCCAGAGTTTCTGCTTATTTTTACTCAGAAATTAGGTATAATTTTTTGTAAATGAGGTCTGTTGACCATACAGTCCAAATATAAATGTAAAATTGGTAGTAGTGAGTGAAGTTGACTGAAAAAGTGAATTGGGTGATAATTTTATCCTACATGCTTTTAACACTTTATAAACATTAAATAATATATAATAATAATGTATTAATATTTTATTAATGATAAATATAAATGTTATTATTTTATTAATAATAACACTTAGTAGTTATTAGTATATTATTATTAGTAACAGGTAAAATATTAATCATAATTTGTAAGTAATGTATTGTAATAATAGTTATTAGTTTAATAATAGTAATATAATTCATAATATTAATTTAATTTATGTTCCGCCCCCCGGTCATGTCCCCTCTGAAATCTCAAGGCTAGTTTTAAAAAGTAAATTTGTTTGATTTGTATTCATTAAAAGTTGGTCATGACTTAATGACCATGAGAAAATGTGGGTCCCGGACTAAGACCAGTAGAGAAACCCTGTTCTAGACAACCAACATATCATGGTGTAGCTATGTGGAAGGTTGGGGAGGGGGGTAAATAGAGAGCCTAACATGTAAAACCAAAAAAATTCTTTCAATGGTAATGACAGTTATACAAAGTATCATTCGTCACATGTTCATACAATGCAGGATGACCTTAAATACACTACTCTTGCATCCTTATGCATTCTCCCTCCCCCACACGCATACACACACACCCACATACACAGATCAAAGTCATTGTGAGGCCTTTAACTTTATTCACAAGATAGTACTTATCAGGTGTTCCTTTAGTTTTGCATCCTTTTTTAAAGAGAAATGTCAACAGCTAATCAGCAGTTGATTTAATATTCTAAGGATTTTTATTTTATTTAAGTTGCTGCAAACTAACATATAACACACCCTCATTTAATACAATTATTTTACAAAGCTTTTTGCACTGTAACTTTTGATAGGGGGTGCACATCATAAATGCCAAATCATTTTTCTCTGTATTAGTGTTTTGTAACATATCATGAGGATGAGATCACTGCTTAGATTTTGATAAATGTCCATATTTTTGCCGAGGCAATTTAATTTCCTTCAGGCCAGTCTGTGTTTGTATAGAGGATTCCGGTCCAGATGCCTTTCGTGATTCACTTTGATATGATCTCCATCTCCTGTGAGCAGGGCATGGTCAGAGCACCGTACTGAAAAAAAACACATTTACTCAAGTTCTGAGTATATTTTCAGACGAATAAATATACTACTATACTGTCGTGCTAAAGTCTTGATTATTTTTCTAGTGTTTTATTTGTTTTACTGAGGCGGCAAAAACATTTTCCAAACTTTACATTGTATTTGATACTGTATCTTTAAGATAGATGTATGTACAATGGTGCTTGAAAGTTTGATCTATATTACAGTGTACATTTGACCAAAAATTGTCAAACAACTTCAGAGAACCAAATCAAACAAATGAGACAAAAATATTAGACTTTTTATTTATTCATTTATTTATTGAGTAAAATGATACAGTATTTCATGTCTGAGTGACAAAAGTGTGAAACTTTAGGATTATCAGATAATTTAGATTTTGTTATGAATCAATTGAATGACAGATGAGTGCTTGAACAGTTTTATTTAAAGAACAGGGATCTAGCAATCGACCTTCAAGTTTGTGGAAGTGTATCTAGAATAGAAAGCCAGGTAGGACACAATAAATTCTGTGAGCAGCATCCCACTCATCAGTGAAACTACACACACACCTACTTGCTCAGTCAATTCAACCACAAATGCATCTCATCAAAGAAATTCCAAAAAGCATAATCTGGTGTTGTGCTGAATTTGGCACCCCTGCCATGAGATGCATCCCCTGCCAGGAAACTTACTTATGATGGTATTCTGTTGCCTTTACTTTGGTTATTGTGACCAAAGTAACTTAAATAATATCCATTCCAGTCTTGAATAAAGGAAATAAAGCATAAAGGTAAGATGACTGTGTGTATCTGTTAACTTTGATTAAATTGTCAATATGATTCATTATATTGGCTCGCAAGCAGCAGGTAACCATTACTGTGATGTTTCGGTGACAAGCTGCGTAGCAATGCTGATACCATAAACGATATTCACATAAGCTCACGTATACAAATCTTTTATTTTTTATTGGTTGCTCCAAGCATGAGGCCAGCATTAGTGTGCACTCCAGCTCATTATTGAAAGTGTGTTGCACATGCACAAAGTGTTTCCTACTGCTCACTTGCTTAACCCTAGAACACTAACGTTAAAATTAGTAATACCATCACTAACGTTGGGTATAATGCTGTATGACAAGTTTTGGAACCCTTCTTAATTTTACAACATACAGCATCACATAAAATAAAAAAGGTACCGTTCATGACCCTATAAAAAAGCAGAAAAATTATTGGAAAATCAGGTAATCCTTAACAAGTAATGTCCTAACAAAAAATTATGCTGCTGGGAACTTGGCCTTTGGTCCACCCATTCCTGGGACCTGTGAGCCCTGTCTGGTAAAGGCTTCACAGTCTTCCTGCATGGCAAATTCCACCCATAAAATATAAATACTCTCTATCACTAACGTCTGGTGAAAATCACCCGAATGCAGGCCTCTTGAAAAAAACATAGATGGGAGAAAGGAATCAACCATACCATTAATGACATCAATGAGAGCCAAGAAGCTACCCAATGTCCCATGCAACTCAGACAGCAGCAACACTTGAAGATCACATAACAAAAGTTGTGTGGGTGAAAATCACCTGGCGTTAGCGTTATAGGGTTAAACGGACGTTGATGGGCCGGCCCCATACTCACGAACTAAATTAAGACTACTGAAAGTACTGACCTTTCCTTAATTTCCCTGAAGGAACCTCCTAAAGGGATCAATAAAATTCTATCTATCTATCTCTCTCTCTATCTCTCTCTCTCTCTCTCTCTCTCTCGCTACACGTACAGAAATATTTATAATGTATTGGAAACTACTGCCATTTTCATAAGTCAAATACACAGTCTGTTACATGTTAGAAAATAATATTTAAATAAAATAAATGTAAACAAAATTATTGATTATGTCACACACTGCTCTACAGCCACATCTGGTGGGGTCGGGCCCCACTTGCCCCTAATGTAGAGACGTCCCTGGTTATGAGAAGGAATGGCAACATTGCAGTGGTAAATGCTTTACCATCCCAACATTTTTGGAATGTGATGTGGCCCTGAAATGCAGGAATGGATGTATATTAACCAATAAATTTAAGTTTATTAGACATGAAGTATATTGGGTTTGTATTGTTTGCAATGAAATAAACAAATGAAACACTTTTTTGTTTTGTTTTGTTTTTTGCATTTTCTATAGTTTAGAACTGAATGAATCGTTAACATTTACTTTCCATATGTGGGCTTATTACACACTTCAGCGTTATTGCTGAACTGAGTATGGACCACCACCCAAAAGAATCTAACCAAGGTCAGTTCTGTGATCAGAAGCAGATATTGATGAAGGTCCAGAGGAAGATTTCAATGTCTGATCAATTGTGCAGTAACAGATAAGCTAAAGTGCAGTTTCTGACAAAACAGCCACTAAGTTTGTTTCTTTGTTGTAATTTTGCTTTTTCTAAGACATTTTGCTGCTCAACTCTTTGAGTTGACCTTGTTATCCCTGCTGTAACTGTCCTGCAAGAGAGGGCTTCACACTTCCTCATGAAAGGAGCTCCTTACAGTGCTGTGTGTATGTTAATGATGTCACTGGGTTGAGAAGTGTGTGTGTGTGTGTGTGTGTGTGTGTGTGTGTGTGTGTGTAAGTGTGTAAATCGTATTTTCTTCTCTTTAGATTCTGAGTGCTGGCGCTCCTCTCAAGAGTCTTTGGGGCCATCTGAATCACATGACACCAACGGCCACTCAAGTAGGTCAGTAGCCCTCTGTGCATGCACACACACACACACACACACACACCTCTATATTCTCTGTTATCTAAACTAGACAGGTTTCATCTCCTGACATTCTACACTATCATCCCTCACCTGCTCATTCTGACATGCCCCACATACCCAACATGGACTTAAGTCTCAATCGTCATATAACCTCAGCCTGCCTAATGCTTTGCTATCTTCGATTGACCATCGATTACGAGGATGTCATTAGGTGTGTTGATTTCGTTCATGGTAGCGAGTGTGGCTTAAGAGGCCAATTCTTGAAGTGCACACCCGAGGGCAGTAGGGACACTTGAGCGATGTTGCAGTAGTATGTGGGCTCACAGCAGAGGTCTTTTGGTGAGACCTGGCATCGGTGATCTGTTTCTGAAAACAATGGCAGCTGCGTGCGTTGTGCGCCTGATTCCAGGTCTTTTGCAGAGATGTTGCAGTGTTTTAGAATGTCCTTGATGCAGTCTTTGTATCTCTTTCTTGGACAACCAGTGTTTCTGTGACCCAGAGACAGTGCTCCATAGAGGACCTGGTGTGGGATGCTTTGAACTGTCCATACGAATCACGTGACCAGTCCAGCGCAGCTGTGCTTTCATGACCAGTGCCTCTATACTCCTGAGGCCTGCTCTGTCAAGGACTTCTATGTTTGTAATCCTGTCCTGCCACTTGATTTTCATAATGGAGCACAGGGTCCTCATATGGAAGCGTTCAAGCTGTTTAAGATGTCTTTGGTAAAGTGTCCAGGTCTCGCAACCGTACAACAGGTTGGTAAGTACTACTGCTTTGTAAACCTTCATCTTGGTGGAGAGCTTGATATTCTTGTTCGACAATATGCGTGTGCGACGGCGACCAAGAGCCTGGCTTGCTTTGCTAATGCGTGCAGCAATCTCTTTGTCAAGAGACCCATCCGCAGAGGTATTGATGCCCAAGTAATTGAAGTGGTCAACAACCTTGAGCTGTGTACCAATAATGCAGATAGCAGGAGGCAGTGCGGTGGTTCCAGGAGCGGGTTGGTGGTGGTCTTGTTTAGGCTGATGGTAAGCCCAGAGTTGGGCAGCTTCAGCGAACTTGTTGGTAATCATTTGAAGGTCCCGTGGCATTTTTTCTTCTTGCCAGATGTTCACTAGAATCTCGTGGAATATGTCTATTGCTTTTGGGCTTGCCGCTTTGAAAAGGTCAGCGGGGATGCCATCCATGCCAGGGGCCTTCCCACAGCTCATCTAGGAGATCTCTTTCCTCACTTCATCCATGGTTGGAGGAAGAGCAAGGTGATCGAGCGTTGGTTTCTGCTCTACTGCTTTCAGAGATGCTTGGTCAACTGAAGAGGGTCTGTTAAGGAGTTCCAAAAAGTGTTCACGCCAGCAATTAGTGATACTATCTTTTTCCTTCAGAAGGGTGGAACCATCCACAGAGAGAACCAAAGTTGTACTTGGTTTGTGAGCTCCATATATAGCTTTGAGCAAGCTGAAGAACTCCTTGGAGTTGTTAGTATCTGCAAAATGCTGGACCTCCTTGGCCTTGCAATCCCACCAACTATCCTGCATGTTGCGGAGCTTTGTTGAAGAGCTGGTGTTATTTTGCCATCCAAGAAAAGCCTTACACTTCTCCTCCAGCAGTCTGCCAATCTCTGCATCGTTCTCATCAAACCAGTCTTGGTGTACTTTACTCTTCGCTCCAAGCACTGTTTTTGCTGTCTCAATAACAATCTGCTTAAACATTGCTTTGCTTCTGGGTTTCCAGACAGAGCCCTGTGAACGCTCATCATGTTGTCAAGATGGAGATGAAATTTCTTTCGCTCATCAGGGCACTTGAGTCTGGCTGTGTTGAATATGGTACGAGTGAGCTTTGGCTTCCTGCGATGCACTGGGGCAATGTGGAGATTCAGGGTAGTCCGGACAAGCCTGTGGTCAGTCCAACATTCAGCCCCACGCATGGCTCGGGTCACTCTGACATCGCTTGTATCTCGCTGATAGACAATGACATAGGCAATGAGATACCACTGCTTGAATCTTGGTTCCATCCATGTGGTTTTATATTTAGTTGCCATTCTAAAGAGAGTGTTAGTGATTGTGAGGCTGCTTTCAGCACACATTGTCAGTAGGAGCAGCCCATTATTGTTCATGTTCCCAATACCACACGTGCCTAGCACTCCCTTCCAGTTGTCATGGTCGCATCCTACTCTTGCGTTGAAGTCGCCAAGTATCAGCAGTTTGTCACTGATTGGAGTGTTCTTTACAAGAGAGTCCAGGTTCTCGTAGAACACTTCTTTGTCTTCATCGCAACTTTGTAGAGTGGGGGCATAAGCACTTATGATAGTGATGTGTCGAGATGGCGCTAGGGGGAACTGAAGTTTCATTAGGCACTTGTTTATGCCTGTAGGCAAATCAGGTATCTGTTTGAGAAGTGAGGTTCTAATTGCGAGACCAACTCCATGGGTTCTGTCTTCACTCTCAGCTTTTCCTTTCCAGAAAAAGGTGTACTCGCCCTGAGGTTCACAGACTTGACCCTTCATCTGCGAGTCTGGTTTCACTGAGAGCAGCAATATGTATCTTGTAACGGTTAAGTTCTCTGGCAATAAGCGCTGTTCTTCTTTGGGGCCATGTTGCATCATCTCTGTCCATAAGGGTGCGCACATTCCACGCGCCAAAAAGTAGTTTATTTTGTTTCCGATTTCGACTACATTGGAGAGTTAGCTGCCAGCCGCGGTTTGCTGGCCAGTTAAGTGTCTAGGCAGGCATTTGTTTGCTACACCTTTTCTAGTCCCCTCCCTTACAAAGGGTGAGCAGTGCAATCCCTAAAGAGGGCTGCTCAATCACTTGGGGATGCTGCCGAGCTTTTCTGCTGCCTAAGTTCAGATAAAGAGCGACCACTGATCCCCAGGCTGCCTGCGTGCAGGCTTGAAACTATAACTCCCAGTAGTAACTGCTACCTGTCGCTTCGCCTCTTACCCAACACCGCAGGACTTGGAGAGATGCAATATAGAGAGTAGAGTACAGTGACATATCTTGGGAGAAACATGGAATACTCAACACAACAACCTGTGCATGAAATATTTTTTATAGTGGAAGGGTCGGTGCACAGGGACAGATCCACTCTCTCAGACTCTGAATCCATTGACCAGTGGTACGAGAAATGTCACGACTGGGGAATTCATTGGCTGCAGGAGACACCAGAAAGATGGCAGAGTTTACCACCAGACTGCCTTTGGATCTCCAAAGCCGGTTTTTCTGTCTGGGTGTACTGCCATAGCTTTGTCTTCTCCCGAAGAAGCCAGTAACTTGTTCAGTAACTTCTATACATTATTCAGTATCTACTGTTAATTATTCAGTAGTGTCCCCATAGGGGGCAGCCATGGCCTAGTGACCAAGGATCTGGTCTTGTGACCAGAAGGTCGCTGTTTCGATCCCCAGACAGGACATGACTGAAGTGCCCTTGAGCAAGGCACCTAACCCCCTAACTGCTCCCCGGTGGATAAGGGCTGCTCACCGCTTCGGGCACAAATTCTCACAGCTTACTAGTGTGTGTGTGTGTTTCACTGCATGAATGGGTTAAATGCAGAGGCCAAATTCCGTTGTGTGAAAAATCACATTGGCTAAATTGGTTGATCTTAATCTTAATCTTAAATACTATTCAATTATGAGCTAATCAAAATGGCCCGTTTTGATGCTGACACACACACACATCTTGTTTTCCTGCCAGACACTGTCAGACTGACAGGAGGCCCGAGACATTCCTCACTCTCTCGGCTTGATAACTCTGGAATGTGAACATTATCCCTTGGAGATCTAGAGTTACTAGTACATTTTATGCTGCTTGAGTATAGCTGTATAATAACATAAATAACTTATATAATTGCACAGTTTGTTCCAGCCTGTATTATAATTGCAAATGTTAAATCATTTTTCAAAATCTGCAGGTCTTCATGAAAAAAACATTTCAAATGCTCCTTGCAGTATTAGAAAGTCCTCTTTCTACCAGTTTGCATGCTTTGGAAGTGATTTTTTCACATTAATCTGGCCAGATTTGCTCAGGATTGTTCAGTCTAGTTGTGAACATTGACATCTCTAGAACTGAAAGCTAGGTGAGGCACAATAAATTCTGTGGGCAGCATCCCAGTCATCAGTGAAACTATAAACAAACCTACGTGCTTAATGAATTCAACCACAAATGCACCTCTTCAATGAAATTCCAAGAAGCATAATCTGATGTGCAGAAATTGCCACCCTTACCATGAGATGCATCCCCTGTCGGGAGACTTACTTACAGGTGATATTCCGTTGCCTTTACGTTGGAGACCAAAGGAACTTAGATGACTGTCTGTGTGTTATGTTAACTTTGATTAAATTGTCAATGTGAATATATTATATTGCCTTGCTAGCAGCAGCTAACAGGTACTGTGATGTTTTTGACAAGCTGTTTAGCAACACTGATACCATAAACAATATTCATATAAGCTCGAATATGCAAATAAAAAAAAATATTGGCTGCTCCCAGCATGGGGCCAGCTTAAGCGTATCCCACAGCTAATTATTGAAAGCGTGTTGCACATACGCAAAGTGTTTCCAGCCGCTCACTTGGTTAAACCAAGGCCGGCCCCATACACACTAACTAAATGAAGACTGCTGAAAGTACTAACCTTACACAACAATATTTTAAATGTATTGGGAACTACTGCCACATGCTTTAGTCACATACACAACAATGTTAGAAAATATTATTAAAATAAAATAATTTTAAGCAAAATTATTGATTGTCACACACTGCTCCACAGCAACATCTGGTGGAGTCGGGCCCCACTTGCACCTAATGTAGAGACGTCCCTGGTTGTGAACCACAGTTTTCATGTAGTGCCACAGATTCTTCTTAATCATCTACTGCCATACTTCACCTTTGAGATGGTGCCTGTTGAAAAATGATCAATGTTACGTTTGAGCCACAGATTTTGGCCAAAAAGCTCAACTTCTGTGTCTCTTCTGACCACAAAAATGTATCACACTTTAACACCTCTGATATTAGATACCAGTTTTAATCTAGCTGTCTCCCTGTTGTTTAGTAAAGTTTGAATGATTTTATTCAGTGTTTATTCATGCGTTGCTATAGTCTGAATGAAATTATATGTGATTCAACTGTTTGCCAATGTGATTTGCACACAACAGAATTTGACCTCCGCATTTAACCCATCCATGCAGTGAACACACTAGACTGTGAGAACATGTGCCTGAATTGGTGGGCAGCCCTATCCATGGTGCACAGGGAGCAGTTGGGGGTTAGATGCCTTGCTCAAGGGCACTTTAGGCATGACCTGTCTGGGGATCGAACCAGCAACCTTCCGGTCACAAGACCAGATCTCAACAACCAGACCATGGCTGCTTGTTTTTTTTTTAAGGGAAACATGCAGTTGGTCAGTGTTCTTTAAAGAGTTCAAGTGTTTCTTGCTTTTTTGGAAATAAAAGTTTGATGTAGCCTGTTAGCATTGTTAACATTTTAAAATGTGCTGTTTACATCCCAGTCCATATATGGAAACAGAACAACTAATTTCATATTTGCAGTTTTCATTGTGGTACAGAGACCAGTGTATTTACATACTTTTGAGCCTATTAGTTTAATTGTTTTAGATTAATTAGTTTAATTAATTAATTAATTAAATTAAGTGGGTGTCAGTGAAAAAAATACAAGTCACAATTTTGAAGCATTAGAATATTAGAATATATTGTAGAATATGGGTCAATTATGGACTGACAAAATCCATGATATACTCAGGAAAATTTATTGATAATTGAATATTGCTAGTCTAAAAATTAAAAGGAGAAATAAGCATTTTTGTCTCGAAATTAAAGGTTAATAGCTGTGGTGCAGCATGTTGCAGCTTTTACTGAGCAGTTGCTCTGTTGCGTTTGTGACATGCCTTTCAACCAGCACAGAACAAAGAACTGATTGAGTCGAGAATAGAAAGAAAGAAAAAAGAAAAACCCTCCTTTAATAAACGTATCCTCATTACATGCACTGCAGAGATGGGGAAATACTACTATTAATGATTATTATACTCATAATAGTCATTAAAATAATTAACTGTGTATATAAATCCTTGAGAATGAGTTACATTTTCACATAAAAGAACAACAGACTAAAGGAAATGTGAACATTGAACAAGGAAAGGAAAAAAAGAAATATGTGTAATCTGAGCAGGTTTTCCTTTTTAAAATTGTGCCAGTTGCTCTTTACATTAAATGACAATTTAATGATGAATGGAACAATAAAAAACTCATGTAAAAATACTAGTAGTTAAATATTTAGCTGTTTGCTGTCATATTTATTTTAGTTGAGATGAAAATTTTTATAACAATACCGGCATAATGACATCATCAAGAACATTATTATACTAAAAACAGTGAGGAAAATAAAATAAGTCAGGCAGTTATGTTTTAACTTAAAACAATAAATCAATTTCACTATTTTCTCTTAATGCAGATGTTAACATACATAAGGATCTTTTTCCATACAGATGATTGAGTCAGCTCAGTGCTGCTGCTGTTGTTATTGTTCTTGAGGCAAAGTTTAATATAGTTCAGCTCAAAGCTCTTGTGCATGTGCTTCATTCTTTCAGATAGATGCTCTGCTCAGATGTACTCTGATAGGCTGCCCATACTCACCATACACTTCTATTGGAAGCAAAACAGACTTTTTAAGGCATTTGGTTAACAACAGCAGGTATTATTCTTTATGTCAATAATAATTAGCCAATCAGAACGAACACAGTGCAAAATGTGCCCTGATAGCACTGTAGTATGCACTAACGTATAGAATTAAGGTTTTATTTACCAAGTATTGATGAATAAAACATGAATTAAAAGTCCTCTCCACGTTTCTTATAATTCAGGATAGATATTTCCATACCTGTGCAAAATAAAAATATAAAATGTCTAGGCACATTAGAATCATACACAAGATAAGATGTAAAATATCCTATGCCAAACCATTAGAGCTTCACATAGGGCCCACCCCACCCTCTTACTACCAGCAGCCACACAATCCTATTGTTTCAATCCTACAGCTACACCCTATGGTTGCTGTGGCCGTTTGATTCGATCAGGAACCAGCTAGCCTTAACATCTACAGTTACTCATTGAGCCCATCACATGAGTACCCAAACCACACACTGCATTACTAGCTCTTCACAGGGGTCATCAGGTAGGTACCTCCCCTCGTCAGTGTTTCACTGAATTAAGCCCACAACACCTCCAGAAGGCTCAACAGTGATGTCTGGCATCTTTACAGCCTTACAGACCTTCCTTACCCTTAACAAACGTAAAAATCCACACTGGCCTTCCTGATGACTAAGGCTGTACCGAGCCCCACTGGCACCGTTAATGCATGCTCAGTGCCACCAGTTCCATGTGATCTTTACGTGCTACATCACCAACCACCGAAACAGCTCCTCTACAGTGCATTTCCCCAACTAGTCTGGGTTCTCCTCATCCCCAACCACTGAGTAGACCTTTCAGCTGTTTCTGATAACTCCTTCACAGCTTCCCTTAGTTTCCAGCCCCTGATGCCAAACTGCACAAGCAGGGATGTGGCAGGCTTGGCTACAAATCCCCTAACACCTATCTCCACTGGTCTTACATCTACCTGCCACCCACATTCCCACACCTCAGCCTCCAAGTCCCCATACTTCAGCTTCTTCCTTTCAAATGCTTCGTCAACTGCATCCTCGAATGGAACTGTTAACTCTATGAAATAATCTGTTTACTTTCAGGGTACAGCACCGTATCTGGCCTCAGTGTAGTTAAAGCAATGCACTCTGGGACCTGCATTTTTTACCTATGTCCACTAGTAATTTCCAATCTCACGCTTCACCCCATCTACCAATATTTATAACCTGTGCCTGCTCTCGTATATGTTCCCCCTTACGCACAAACCTAATCGCTTTATTACTACAACCACTCATCAGTGCATTCACCTCCATGTGTTTGCTGTCCAACAAACATGTTAAAACCCTTAACACCTGATTGTCTCCAAGTATACCTCCCCTGCGACAAACTAACCTTACAAGCTGATAAAATATGCTTCAGCATGCCAACCCCTGTACATAATCTACAACTAGGGTCTTCACCTACCCACTGTCCAAGGTTTATCATAAGTCGCTCCAAGCAAAAACTTAAAACGACTTGTCCACAGTTTATCTCCTTTCTCATAGTCAAAGCCATGCCATTGTCTGTAGCCATGTAATCCTCCTGTGAGTCATCTTCCACCCCTGCTCTTGCAGACTCAAGGGGTATTGAATCTATGTTCCATCGTAGCCATTATTGGTTGCATCTTTAAATATTGCATCATTAAATTAAAGGTTGCATCATTAAATATTGTATGGTTTATGTTTTTCTAATGTGTTGAATTCAGAAAATAATGTGAAACGGCACTAAAATGTGAAAGTTTTTTTTCTGATTTTAATTTGCTGTAATTCACTCTGTGAATTTCTGTGTTGCATATTGACACTTAGAAAATCAACAGTGTTTGACCAGGGGTGCCCAGACTTTTGCATTAGACTGTAAGAAAACAGAACATGTATATACGAGGTAAAAAGAACAGTTTGTGATTGGCCGTTTTGCATTTGTCTGTCAGATATCCACTGCACAGACTCTGCTGAAGGTCAGAAGTGAGACTACCTAACACTGAGCTCCAAATGAATGGTTGCATAATGTGATGAATTACTTGAAGCATTCATACACTCCTGCTATGCTGTGTGTGTGTGCGCGCATGTGTTTGTGTGTGTCCAGGCCCATTTTCATCTTGCTCCAAATGCATTCAAATAACCAAGACACGTTTGGTGTAGTTTGTTTTTTAAGTTTCTCACTGGAACTATGAGGAAATGTAATGAAAGTTTGGACCCCGTCTCAGTGTGTTGCTAAATGTATGCCTTAATCATTACTTTTGATTCAAACTCTAATTCTGATTTAGACAGAGTTCTAAGTATAACTAGAAAAGTGCATTTCCTGAAGGAAACGCAGGATTTGCGCATTGCTAACATGACCCACAAGCTAAGGTATCCCAGTTGGTTTCTAAGGTGATGCTTTGGTATTTGTGGTGGTTGCTATGGCCCCCAAGGCGGTTGCTATGGCCCCCAAGGCGGTTGCTATGGCACCCAAGGCGGTTGCTATGGCACCCAAAGCGGTTGCTATGGCACCCAAGGCCATTGCTATGGGTCCCAAGGCCGTTGCTATGCCACCCAAGGCCGTTGCTATGGGTCCCAAGGCCGTTGCTATGGGTCCCAAGGCCGTTGCTATGGGTCATAAGGCCGTTGCTATGCCACCCAAGGCCGTTGCTATGGGTCCCAAGGCCATTGCTATGGCACCCAAGGCCGTTGCTATGGCACCCAAGGTCGTTGCTATGGCACCCAAGGGCGTTGCTATGGCTCCCAAGGCCGTTGCTATGGCACCCAAGGCGGTTGCTATGGCACCCAAGGCCGTTGCTATGGGTACCAAGGCGGTTGCTATGGCACCCAAGGCCGTTGCTATGGCACCCAAGGCCGTTGCTATGGGTCCCAAGGCCATTGCTATGGGCCGCAAAGCCGTTGCTATGGCACCCAAAGCGGTTGCTATGGTACCCAAGGCCGTTGCTATGGCACCCAAAGCGGTTGCTATGGCACACAAGGCCGTTGCTATGCCTCCCAAGGCGGTTGCTATGGCACCCAAGGCGGTTGCTATGGTCCCCAAGGCGGTTGCTATGGCTGCCAAGGCGGTTGCTATGGGACCTAAGGCTGTTGCCATGTCTCTATGTGAAAATGAATGGGAAGAACAAGGGATTAAAAGATGACAAAAAGAGAAGTGCGGGTCAGTATGGCCCTGCAATAGAGCTCTGTTATCTGTCCTGATGGAGTACATGAATGTTGGTGGCTGTTGGGACAGAAACTCTGTAGCTTGAGTGTATTTGAAAATGAATGGAAGTCAATGGGAGGAACGAGGGAAGAAAAGGTGACAAAAAAAGGAGTGCGGGTCAGTATGGCTCTGGACTAGAGCTCTGTTACGTGCCATGATGTAGTATATCGATTTTGGTTGTTGTCGCGCAAATGGAAGCGTGGAATTTGATATGGCCAAAAATGAATGGAGGTCAATGGGATGAAAAAAGGGATGGCAATAAAACGACAAATAAATGAGTGTGGGTCAAAACAACAGTGAATTTGTGCTCAGGGGCCTGCCCTGATATAGTGTATCCGAAATGGTGCGAATTGGTCAAGCAGAAGTACAGTAGATGAGCATGCATTTTTGCTCCCCATTCATTCTCTATGGGAAAAAAATCCGAGATTAAAGTTTTTAGGAAAACCGTAAATCCGATCAAAATTCTGTGAACAAGCCCGGATCACACAATCGGACCAAACAATCTGGAGTTGGAACGGTGTCGATATCTCGAAAACTGCGGGACAAGAAGCGCATCAAAAATCCGGCGGAAGAAGAAGAAGAATATATGAAAAATCGAATAACAGTATATTGCGCATTGCTTTGCAATGCGCAATATAATTATTGTCTCACAAATGAATACCTCTACCTAATGATTACACTTTTTAATGTCTTTATACATTGTAGTATTTTCATTGGTCTTCTTTTTCTAAATGTATGTTTTTGTGTAACATTTTGCCATCCAATGTTGAAGAGAGGAAGTTGGCTCCTCTCTTTGGGGTAAAGTACAGCAGCATAACTAACAATAGTAGCAGCCAAATTTGAAGTTTATCCAACACAACTGATGAACATAACAGAATGTCTACAAGATTATGAATAAGCATGTTTAAAAAAAATTATGCGACAGATGTGTGGATGCATTCACCTGCTATCCCTCTGCAGTGACCTCAACCCTGGCCTTGCGAGTCGCTCCAAGATACCTCACTCTCCCAGTGGTGATGCAAGCCAACCCAGGCTGCCCCCACCCGGCCCCAAATTCTCCCACAGAGAGCCCCAGCACAGCAGCAGACCCAGCAGTGCCACACACAGCACACACAGTGAGTACCTACTTGTACATAGCACATCTACATAACCCATCAGAAGTTTTTGGACTCACAGTTAGACACCTGGGGGAAATGGAAACCCAGACAGACTGAATGGACTCATTACACTCATTATATATTCATTTTAAAATGCTGTGACCTTTTTGATTAAATCTTCATAAGGTCTTTTGCAGTTAGACAGTTGTTTTAATTTGCCGTTCTAGTAATCCTACTAGCAGTTCTCTTGAAAAGTTTTCTTGTTTTTTTTCCAATGAGCAGTTTCTTTATTACTGTAATATGGAGGATACAGCTACCTGAAAACACTTTGCTATCTTCTTAAAGCCTTCTCCTGCTTTGTGGGCATCAATTATTTAAATGTGCAAACTGCTAGACAGCTGCTTTAGAGGAGCCAATAGTTGCTGATTATTGGGACAGTGTTTGAGGAACTAGTTAGGAGTATTCATAAAGCTTTGAAATTCCAATTGCATCACCAAGCCTTTGCAAAAATTACAGTGAACAAGCCATAGCCCTAACTAACTAATTAAGAACTGAAATTGTATTTAAAATTAACTGACAGCTTAAATCCCTTGGTGTGCCCAGACTTTTGCATGGTGACCTTTTCAGGGTTTTTTCCTCTAAATTTGTAACGAAATGATCGTGCTTAAAATGTTGAAAATGTTTCATTTTTAACATGCCTTTTGGAAGTCAGTTATTTTTCTGCTCAATTGACCAGGGGTGTCAAAATGTATATTAAAAACTAATAATATATTTTTTACTATTTTTAATTAAATAATTAAATTTAATTAAATTTTTACTTTAATGCAAACATTTTTACCTACATTTTACAGTGTCCTGGCATTTTGGAAACAGGGTTGTACAAATAAACATAAACACAGTAAAAAAGTGTTTTTGTGAACTAGTTTGAATACAAAGTTTAGATTGAGATTGACTCATCAATGCTCTCCAGCCATTGCATGGCTTTGTTAAAATTCCTCAGCAGCAACAGTGCTAATTAAACAAACCAATTATGTATAAACACTGGACTGCCATGAGGAGAGATTTGGAAAGGGTTAAATCAGCACATTCACATAGAGAATCTCACTTCTCATTGTATTAATGTTTTATATTTATTCTAGTATTCACCTTTTTCTGGGTAAATGAAATTTGTGCACAGTACTGTATATGTAATGAAAATCAAATGTATAGCAAAACAACAATAATTCCTGATTTCTGTTTTTCATTCACTAGATTTTTACATCTTAAGTTTTTGTCCTGATTGTGCTTATTCCAGTATCCTTCCTGCTCTGACATACACCTGCCTTCACACCTGACTTCTCTGGTGCTTTTGTTTTTACTGAAGGAAACACGAGACAAGAACAGAGAAGGAATGAGATTCTTTATAGGCTCAGCTCTCCCATTCATTTTCCTCCTCAAGCTCCTCTATTCAAACACAATTGCATTCTTTCTTAGCAACTGGGTGTGGAATGATTCTTTATAGGAAGGTATGCCCACTCTACAGCCACCTTTGTTATATTCCAAGGCTGTCCAGTAATAAAGACCAGGCTCCTCTTTTTCTAAATGGAGTGAGATCTATGAACTGAAAGTAACATTATTTTTTCAAAACATAACCTGAAGACATTGGTTAAGTCCATCAGTATTACAACTGTAACTTGACTGAAGTAACTCAAAGACATTTAACCAGTGTTTAGCCATCATAGAGACACTTATAGCAGCTTAATACAACAATATGTTGCCTCAAACTGTTCTCACCGACAGGGATGGTATATATTTGGGATATGTTTTTTCAATCTGTAATTAAAAATAATTAATGAACAGTACTGCACGACAGCTTTCTCAAAAACTGCTTGTCTGTTCACCTTTGGAGGATGAAGTTTTGTCATGGACCAAAATATAATTTTATTATTATAATTATTATTTTATTTTACCATTAAACAGACTGAGATTCAGACAGTTCGTTGGCAATGTCATCTGCAATAAGTGTCCCTCATCATCCCCATATCATAAATATGGGGAAATGTGATTTTTTCACACAGTTATCTTAGTGTTTCATTACAATGCCGCCAGAATTTAAAACATTATCTTCATGCCAATGTAATTTTGTGATTATCACTTTCATACAATCATCCACACTTCATGACTACTCTTCAGTCCACCATAACATTGCTTTCACACCCTTTTAAGGTGTGAATGCTGTTTCTTGTGTAGGTTCTCTATTGCAAATCTTGTTAAATGTTATTCAGTGAATTTCATACAGTTCTGTCACAAACATTAACTCCTGTTACTAGCCATGGTTATCATTTTTTTGTTGTGTATTTTAATTTTCAAGCTGAGTTTTTTTCCCAAGGGTTTTACATTTTCCTTGGTTTACACGCATGTTTTCTTTTTACCACCTTCCCATTTTCTTTATACAAATTTTGGATACAGCTGACTGGGAACAACCAACATCTTTTGCTACATTCTGTGCTGTATTTCCTTCTTAAAGGAGTTTTAGAATCATGTTCATTGTTTCAAGCACTTGCTTTAAACTGCAGACTAATTTGTGTTTTTTATCTCATGCTTTTATTTGTTTGAGGTATGTTTCTCCACAGAATATTCAGCTATAAAAATGCTTTATGTAACACTGTTTTTTTTAAGTGTATTGAGTATTCTTTAAATGTGGTTTTGATAGGGGTTGTAAATGGGGAAAAAAAGTTTCTACAAGTAAAGAAAAAGTACTACTTTAATTTCCAAAGACTCAGATGCAGACACCAATCAGCACTTTTTGTTCTCCTCTATAGAAGCAGAAACACATAGTTAATGAGCCGAAGAAGAAAAAGCTTTGGGGTGATGAGTGTTTGGTAGTTTCCCAGAAATTTGATTCCAAAGGCAGGGTTTGTGTTATATAATGTGCAACTTCTCTCCTTAGTTACCTCAAACATTTTTCAGCAAACTACACTGTAAAAAAAAAAAAAAACGTCTCACCAACTAAAAAAATCTTAGTGACTCATTGAACCTATTTTTTTAAGTTGGTCTAATTTAAGTTCTGCAAGATGCCTATTTCAAGTTCTGCTGACAATCCTAGAATTAACGTCCAATTTAAAAAAATAAGTTGAGTCAATCAAATGTTATAAATGTGATTGACTCAACTTATTTTCTTTAATTGGACATAAATTCTAGGATTGTCAGCAGAACTTGAAATATGCATCTTGCTCCAAGATTTTTTTAGTTGGTGAGACTTTTTTTTTTACAGTGTACTGTGTACCAATATTTTTCTTTTATTTACGTCTTACTACCTGCATTTTCAAAAGCAAGTCAATTAGCACCAACACCAAACTAAGACTGATGAAAGCCTTGGTCTGGCCAGTAGTTACATATGGATGTGAAGCCTGGACACTGAAGAAAGAGAAAGAAAGATGTATTCAGGCTGTTGAGAACAAGTACATCAGGAAATTGATGAAGATCTCATGGATGAAGATGATGATAACTGAGCAAGTATATGAGATGCCAAAACTGAAAATCCTGCAAGTTACGTTACTTCGGTCATGTGATGAGGCAGCACATGAGAGCATTGAAGGAAGTGTTATGACTGGACTTGTGGAGGGAGTACGAAGACGTGGAAGACCAAGAATAACCTGGATGGATAACATCAAGACATGGACTGGATTATCAGGTGCTAGCCTGCTATAAGCAACAAGATACAGAGGACATTGGAGTGACTCGTCTGTGTAGCTGACCATCACTAAGCGATGATGGTGTGTGACATGACATGACCTGCATTTTCACTAATAAACAAACTGAATCTCACTAAATGCTTAATATGCTTCTGGTGCTCTAAATTGTGTGTGTGTGTGTGTGCACCCAGTAATGTGTTGGCGCCCTGTCCTGGGCTTAGTTTAATAGTGTAATGCCCTGCGCTGTGCCCAGTGACTAGGGGACTAACCATGACCCTGATAAGAATTATCAGTGGGTGGGATTATGGATGGATGGATAGCTGGGTCATAACTGATGGATGGGTTGATTGGCTACTAATACAGTGTGGTGAAAATTGGGTAAAAATCAAAAAAAGAAAAACTTACATTGTGTTGAGTTGTTTTGTAATCACAAATAGATGTAATTATATGACTTCTGACTCTGTATTATATAGGTATGTGCAAACTCAAAGAAAAAGAAATATAAAAAATGTTGACCTGATTGTTCAGGAGACAATAGAAATTCCTTAGGAGAAATAATATGAGACTAAAAAAAGATATGAAATAGTCCTGGTCAGATGAACATCATAATAATCATTCACAGCATCAAAACTTTTACTCCTGAATGAGTTCAAACTGAGAAGTAAACACATCTTCGCTGATATCCTTGGGCTATGGCTCATAAATGAAGTAAATAGATTTTTTAGAGTGCTGTACAGTTTCAACTCTGTCAAGTTACTGCTTTGTTTCCTTTATTGCATTTAAAGAGCACTGCCTCCGGCTCTTATAATTATTTCCTTACAGGAAAGCCTTTTATTCTCTTTAGCATCCAGAGAAAACATTTGAGACCCATTACTGAGAGATCCATTTTACAGATTTTACCTTCAATATCTTGAGCAATCACAGAAGAGCTGTCTGGGATGGTTTCCTAATGTTTTATTTATCGGTTAATTATGATTGACAGACAATGTTATACTACAGTAACAAGACTGCTGGTAGTTTTGGTAGTAGCTGGGTAACAGTGATGCGTTGGCACTAACAAGTGAATGAAACAATCTTGTTACATTAACTTTCTGTTTTGAAAGGAACTATATCTTATTGTGTTGAGTTTATGTTGTTCAGCATGTGTTGAACTTTGGGCTCTTTAGACAATGCCGCTGACCCAATCCCCCACAGATTCTTTAGACAATGCCTGTTTGCTGTTGATGAGGCTGATCAAATCCACCACTGACCCACTCTTGTCAAACTCCCCACCCTGTGCTGTCTAGGTGTTAAACCAACTTCCCCTCAAAACCATCTTAACCCCTCCCAGGTACCTAACTGCATTTAAGCCCCTCAGAATGTGTGTTCATCAGACTGGTTTCAGATTGCACTGGTGACACACTCAAGGTGTCGTTTTAGACCAGTCATCTTCTTCAATAAACTCTAAAACCTGAAGACCCAGTCTCCTGACTTTCTCCTTACTCAGCTTTAGATTTCTAACACAGCAGAGCACATACAAATGAGAAGTTTGGACAATATGAAAAGTGCAAAAAATGCCGTTTCTTACATTTACTTTGACTTTTATTTCATTGCAGACATTAAGATGATTTGTCTTGTCAACTTAATTAGTTCATTTGTTAATATACAACCCCAGTTGAAATGCTGTGTATAATGTAATTAAATGTGAATAAATACAGAATGCAATGATTTGCAAATCTTATAAAACCATATTTTTTCTACAATAGAACATAAAACATAGATGTTGAAAGTGAGACATTTGACCATTTCCTAAAAAATATTAACTAATTTACACATTGATGGCAGTAACACAGCTGGAGACGGGCAGCAAAATGCTGCAAATGTAAGTGGTCAAATAATCAGCTGGAGAAAGATGATTGGGTATAAAACGAGCATTTTAAAGAGTCTCTCAGAAGCAAACATTGGCAGAGGTTCACCAATATGCAAAGCACTGCCTCTAAAAATTGTTCCTCAATGTAAAATTGTGGAGACTTTGAATATCTCAACGTCTACTGTACATATCAAAAGATTCAGAGAATCTGGAGAAATCCCTGTGTTCAAGGGACAAGGATGACCATCAATATTGGATGCTTGTGATCTTCGGGCCTTCAGGCAGCGCTGCATTAAAAACAGCCATAAGTCTGTACTGGAAATCACTAAATGGACTCAGGAACACTTCCAGAAATCAGTCTATAAACACAGCTTGCCATGCAATCCACAATCTATATCATACAGAGAACAAGCCATATGTCAGCGTGATCTAGAAACATAGCCGTCTTTTCTGGGCCAAAGCTCATTTTAAAATGGACTGAGGCAAAACGGAAAACTGTTCTGTGGTCAGATGAATCAAAGTTTGAAATTCTTTTTGAACATCACAGAAGCCGTGCCCTGCAGACTTAAAAGGAGAAGGACTATGCACCTTGTTTTCAGCACATAGTTAAAAAAACTGCATTTCTGATGTTATGAAGTTGCATTAGTGCCTATGGCATTGCCAGCTTACACATCTGGAAAGGCACGATCAATGCTGAACAGTATATAAGGGTTTTGGACATACAACAACATATATTCTCATCCAGACAGTCTCTGACAGGGAAAGCTTTGCATATTTCAGCAAGACAATGCCAAACCACATACTGCATCCATCACAATGGCATCCAGGTGCTGAACTGGCCTGCTTGCAGTCCAGAACTTTCACCAGTAGAAAACATTTGGTGCATCATGAAATGAAAAATCCAGCAAAGAAAGCCCAGGACTGCTGAGCAGCCACAATACTACTTCAGACATGAATGGGACAATATTCCTCTCCCAAAACTCCAGCAGTTGGTCTCCTCATTTCCTAGATGTTTAGAGACTGTTGTAAAAAGTGGAGATGCTACACAATGATAGACATGGCCCTGTCCCAACTTTTTTGAGAGGAGTTGCTGCCACCAAATTCTACATGAGTTAAATTTTTTCATATTTTTGATATCATTATACAGTGAGTATGGAAAGTATTCATACCCCTTGAACTTTTTCACATTTTGTCACCTTACAACCACAAATGTAAATGTATTTTATTGAGATTTTAAGTGATAGACCAACACAAAGTATTTGTGCAGTGCACGACTTATAGTTGTCCTGTGGACAGATTCTCGCACCTGAGCTGTGGGTTTCTGCAGCTCCTCCAGAGTGACCATGGGCCTCTTGGCTGCTTCTCTGACCAGTGCTCTCCTTGCTCGATCTGTTAGTGTAGGTGGACGGTCATGTCTTGGTAGGTTTGCATATGTAGAATACTTTTACCATTTCCTGATTATGGATTAAACAGTGTTCCTTGGGATGCTCAAAGCTTGGGACATGTTTTTATAACCTAACCGTGCTTTAAACTTCTCCACAACTTTATCTCTGACCTGTCTGGTGAGTTCCTTGGTCTTCATGATGCTGTTTGTTTCACTAGTGTTCTCTAACAAACCACTGAGGCCTTCACAGAACAGGTGCATTTATACTGAGACTTAAGTTACACACAGCTGGACTCTATTAACTAATTATGTGACTTCTGAAGGCACTTGATTGCACTGGATTTTGGCCCTACTATCTATTTTATTACTTTAGATCTAACGAACAAGTTCCATCATTAGTGTGATTGCTGAGGCATCACACAGTTGTTCTTCGAAAGTCTTATTTTTATTATTATTCTTCTTCGTGGGATTTTGTCTTTGTTTCTTCTCCTGCAATTTTTGAGCTATTGACACGGGACAAATACCGAAACGTGCGTTTTGTTGTCGATCGGTGCGCGTCCATAGCCTGTTCGGATTCGTCCATCCCTTCCGCTACATTCGTTTTTCTGTGGAAAAAAAACCCATCCGGATGAATGGGGCCCAAACTCGGTCAATTTTCAAACTGCCATAACTCTGCCAATTTTTGAGCTACAAACATGAAATTCGGCAATTACGGAGAGATGGCACTCATCCCTCTCTATCACTCTTTCAAAATCTCTCCATTCATTTTAATAGGGCCTGGCTAGAGTGCGTGATGTCATCACCACTTTAGCTTTCACACTTTAGCTGAACAAACTCTTGTAAAACCCATATACTTTGACCTAGAAACACTATTTAAATTGAATACTTCAAATTGAATACTATTTATTGAATAATTGAATAACATAGGAATACTTCCCCTCTGTGAATTCCCAAAAGATCTAATCATTAAAAAAAATTGTTTTGGAGTTACGGACCTTTGTTCGGCACTAGGCCCCCAAAACTCTCCCATTCGCTCCTATGTTAATTTCAATAAATCAGATTCGGCTTTTCCCAATTTTTCATTTGTTTCAACTCGTCATAAATCAGAGACCCCTTCAACTATCTAAATAATTTTACACCTCAGTGATGGGCAAAGGGTCCTCTCTCAAATATGCTTTTCGCTTAAGTGATAGGTCAAATATTTTCTGAGTTATGGCCGTTTGTTTGGAGAGTGTAATTCAAGCATTTTCAAGGAATTCTCTGTCTCTGACACACACAGGCATACACTTCTGACAGGGCAATGGTAATCCCAACCCCCACTTACATACTGGTTTATCAATATACTAGTCATTCTCTCACACACACAGAGAGAGACAGAGAGAGAGGGAGAGATCCAAACATGTATAACTACAACTTCTCTCAGTCTCTCTCTCTCTCACTCACACACACACACACACACACACACTCTTGTACTCGCCTAAGCACAAAGGTGATCGAAAGAACTTCCCTTGTGTCTGAACAGTAGGATTAAAGACAGAGTACTCTAGCTGGCCATCGTGCAATCACACTTCCATTTTCTTCAGGAAATGCACATCTCTAGTTATAAATGTAGTTATTAGAAATTAATTGGTCAATTAAGTTTGAGCTGTAGTGACTTGTTTAAGTGCATTTTGGGTATTTGGGGAAGCCCTTTTAATTCCAACTTTGTTCTAAATGTGTTCTTTTTCTGTAGGTAGCCGCTCCAGCAGGAAGTGAAAGGAACCCTTTGAGTGAATGTAAATCTCCTGAGGAGCGTCCAGCTTCCTGTAATGCCATCCAGCCATCTTATCAGGGTCAGCGCCACATGGCCAGGGTCAGGGCGAACAAAGCACTCTTTCACCTCTCTCTGAAACCCAAAACGCTCCAGCAATAATCACAACAAGCGCTGTTATCCATGGCTGACCCATCTGTGGATAAACCTCAAATTCTCTCTCTCTGTCAGAATAATATACTGTATACTATCTCTCAAAAAATGTGAGGTCACCCATTAAGCTGAACATTTTCCATGACAGTTCATATTTTAATTTCAGAAGAAAATTATTTTCTATAGCTGTTTTCAGAAAAAAAAATCAGTTTAAGATCAAATCCACAAATGCTGCTGCTCCAGATACTATTTCTTTTGTGGTAGAAGGGTGAGTTTGAACAGCTTTTTAGCTCAGTTTTGGTGTCTCCCACAAGTTGTTGACAGTGAGCTTATAGACATGTTCTTATAGTTTCATATTCTCAAAACAGCTAAAAGTGTTGCCATGGAAAATTCTAGGTAACCCGTATGTTTGAGCCATAATACATCTGTTGATATTTCCACCATTGCACTTTAGAAAACTTTTTTTAAATTTCTACCATTCTAATGCATAGTCTGTTGCTCTAGTACTATGTTACTTGTATACAAGACTTTCTTTGTTTTTTTATAACATCTTTTCTCATTTGTTGTTTACTTTGCATTTTATCATTTTTCTGTTTACTTTTTGTTTTTGCAACATTTGAATGAAGAAGCTCTGGATTTAAGAAAGAGTAGACTGCTGAATATTAGATTTTTTATTTTTTGGTTACATTATTTTGTATTTTCTCACCATTATTATATGCTTTTAATTGTTTGTTCTTGTTTATAGTTTTTATGCATGTTGGAATGCAGAAGTTCCCAATTTTAGATACAATGCTTTTTTCTTTATGCAGTTCTTGATATTTGAATTTCATTTATGTCTGGTTTGTTTCCTGTTATCTCTTTAATGACAGTGGTCTTGTATTTCAGCTCCTAAGGGCTCTAAGTATGTTTTACCTGAGTTTGGTAATCAGATACTGAGTCAGATCAGGTGTGTGCTAGAAGGTAAGACCCAAAAAATGTAGTTTTACAGGACTGGTATTTGTTCTTTAGCCTTTTAGGACAGAGTGTTCCAGTCAGTGAGTAGCAGTGATGACCTATTTTAAGGCATTTACTGGCATTCAGGTAATCATTTTCATAATCTTTATTAAATAACAAGCACCAGTAGTTTAAAAAGAATATTTCAGGCAGACATATTTCCAGATTTTGCTTCTACAGTTTAAAACTGGAGTCTTGAAACTAACATTAATAACATACACTAAAACACATAAATAACCCTGTCAATTCTATACAAATATTTAATTTTAACTTCTCTTAACTCATTCAAACTGCATTTAGATGTGATTTACGATCCCGCTGAGTAGTCAATATAGTTTAGAACACCTATGATTTGTGATTTTCTGTGAACTATAAAAATGAATAAAACTGCACTACAGGCAGCCACTTCACTTAGCAGCAGAACGAATAAAAGACTGATCTTGGATCAGATTACTTCATATTTATGACAGACATTCTCACTAACATTTCAGTGAACTCTCTAGTAGCATTTTCCTGCATGGTTGAAGATAGTGGACATAACATTGAGTTACATAAGTTTTAGTAATTTTTTTAAAACTCATACTAAGTCATACTGTAAGTCATCCAAAACCACATTGACTAGTCAGTGAGACCTTACTTAAGACCTGTTTGGGGTTTCAGTTTTGGTATTATATAAATACTAGATTATTTTGGTGACTATTGATTTGCAGCATTTGTCAGCAACATTATTCTTGTAGCTGTAGTTCTAAAGAAGTATAACTGTGGATGTAGACATCTCTCCATGTAAATATTGGAGAATGACCAAGAATAATTTAACGTGTGTGTAAAGTGTACAGTTTGCATATAGCCAATATTTTTTATCCATAGCATCCACAGCAGATAGTACAAAGTTCAAAGTAGTTACTGGACAAGATGGAGTGGGTGAATGTACAAGGGAATTCATTTTCCTGTACATTCAAACTGCATCTTACACAGAAACTACTTTGAACTTTGTACTATCTACTATGGATGCTATGGATGCTAAAAATATCTATAAATATGATAGGTTACCTTTTTGAAATAAATTATGAACAACAATGAACTTTTTCATTATATATGAATGGCTGGCCTAATTAAATTCTACTTGCAAAATTATCAACTTGTGTATAAAGAAAAATACAGAATTTCAGTAAATTAATAAGATCTAAAAACCTTAAATTGGCATGCTGATATTGCCAACAATGTGTAACTGTATTTCAGTTGTTTAAGTTTTCTTGAAATTTGCAATTTCAAATGTAATTCCAAATATTACAGTGCAGCAAATGTCAGTGTGTGTATAATTAACATAACTACAGACAGCACAACTGCTGAGACAGTAAATTAGTCTTTAAACCTCATTAGAAAGTTTAGTTTTGGGCTTGTCCACACATTCAGGTGTTTTGTTGTTGATGATGTTTTTGTTTTGTTCAACAGGGTCAACACAGAAATACCTAAAACTATTAACATGCATATTCTGCAAATATAGAGCATCACAATTTCTTAACCATGTGGCACTTTGTCATGACTTTGCACATGTCTCTGAAATGGCAGTACAGTCCTGAGAAAAGATGAGTGTTTTTTATCATATATAACTATTTAAAAAAGGAACAGAGTAGAATATTATAATATTTTGGCATTACAGTGTGATGTTAAATAACAGTTGTAAACATGTCTAGCCCAGCACACATGAAGTCTGTTTTCAGAAATCTCCACCCTGGAAAGCATTTTCAAAAAAACTTTTGTTTCAGTGTTTCTGTTTCAAAGTTTGTGTCAGCAGAACATCAAAACTTAGACATATTTTCAAATATCTGGATAATATGTGTTTCTGTGTAGACAAAATCTTAGTTGAATCAGGCAGAACAGGATTTGTAATCAAACCTCCTCCTTGTGCTGTTAGTGCTGTGGCTTTTTTCTCATGTTTTGTGTTGCTGTGTAATGTGTTAAAAGTATTTTTCTGGACATGAATTGTGATATTTTTGTACCTTAAATATTATACATTTATATAAATAAACTCATATCCCAGATTATTTTAGTTGTTTCATATTAAAGTTTCCAGTTGATTTATAATGAAAATAATTATATCCTTTACAAAAGAAGGAAAAAAATATTTTAAACTTTACTATTCACTGAGAAAATGAGGTGGAGGTGGACATTGTGGGGTGTACATTTGTTCTGGGTAATTCATGAGAAGATAATGTCTGTAATTTTTGAAAATTTGTAAAACATTTAAATGAATATGAACCAGAATAACATCACAATAAGGATAGTAAATGCAAATAACTGACATAGTTACTGCTTTTTCTATTCTAGAGCAGGTTAATAAAATCTGCCAGAAACTAATAACCCAATCCAAGCCACTTTTACAGCTGTAGAACAGGCAGTAAATAACTTCTAAATGTTAACTGTGTTATACAGCACTAATACAAAATGGCTAAAAAGCTTTTATTGCTCTAGAACAATCACTTTTATTGCTGTTTTTTGTCACTGTTCTGGAGTGTATGGAGTTCAGTGCAGGTTTCTCGGACACTTGCTGTGTACGTCCTCCCTCTGAGCGGTCAGAGAGTGTGTGTCCTGTTGTGACAGCTAGAGGTCTGTTGGCCTCTCCAGCTGTACAACTGCACAGGGACAGTGTGTACAATAAACACCAGCTGGAGGAGGGGGACGGACAAAGCTCAGGGGGGGAGCCAGGTGGGCATCAAGTGTGAAAGTGGAAAAAGAGTGATTACAAACAATACTGATGCAGACTCACAATTTTCTCTTGTCATCTTAAAGTATTTGAGATGATACAACATACTTCATTTGACTGAATGTAATCAAATTCATGTTCTTTAGCTTAGCATGTGAAACACCTTAAATATAGTCTAAATACTGTTTTATTTTTAGAATAGGTTTTAGAATAGAAACTGACTTTTAATTAGACATTAACTTGTTTTAAGTACAATTGATATAAATGTATACACAACCTTGTTAAAATGGCAGGCTTTTGTGATTTAAACAATCTTAAAACACATAAAATTATCTACCAACAAATTAAGATCATTAAACTGAATAAAATTAGCTTAAAAAGTAAAAATGTCTACACTCTGAAAAAGAGAATTATTACAATTTTTCCCAATTTTACAAACACAAAAATGGAACTATACAGTTCTGAGCTCATGTATCAACATGAGTCCAAACTGCTAAACTCTAAGAACAAATTCTGTTTTTTCTAACTAAAATATCATTCTAAATAACACTTTTGCAATAATCTGACCACAAATTGCATCATTTAGGGCAGCCATGGCCTAGTGGTAAGGATCTGGTCTTGTGACCAGAAGGTTGCTGGTTTGATTCCCAGACAGGACATGACTGAAGTGCCCTTGAGCAAGGCACCTAACCCCCTAACTGCTCCCCGGTGGATAAGGGCTGCTCACCGCTTCGGGCACAAATTCTCACAGCTCACTAGTGTGTGTGTGTGTGTTTCACTGCACGAATGAGTTAAATGCGGATGTCAAATTCCGTTGTCTGAAAAATCACATTGCCTAAATTGGTTGATCTTAATCTTTAGGACACTTTGGTCACCTAGGCAAGTTTATTTATTTACCACCTTTTACCAATCAAAGTGATTTTCCAATTAAGAAATTAAAAGAAAAAGAATTTAGTAGAATTAAAAGAAAAAAAAAATAGTTAAAACAGATTAAAGGTCCCCGAGGTAAATCAACATAAAATTTTAAAGAAAGAATAGAAAACAATCGAATTAAACATGATTAAAACTAATAATTTAAAAGAAAATAAATACAATAAACTAGGATATGAATCCTGTTAAAGAATGTTTTATTGTTGCCCCTCCCCCCAAAAAATACATCTAACAAAGAAATTTCAAGCATAAGTTGTTAAATCATAATGTCCAAACTTGTGACTGGAACTGCTATGTTGTACTGGTACATAAATGCCTGAGATACTGTGGTCAATGCTTGTAATGACTGGTTGTGACTCATATTTTACAATTCAAAATCTTTAATAACATTGTTAGATGTGCTGTGTGTGCATTATGGATATGAAACACAGGACAATGTGAGGAAACAGGCGGCTTATGAGATCATGAGGCAGAGTGCAGGTGGCTAAAAATCTGCTGCCTTTGGCTGTAACTCAGCAGACACACACAGAGGAAAAGGAACAATCCATGTAAAAACAAACAGGCAGTGAGAGAAAAGCAGAAACACAGTGTGGAAACAACGCTGATGGAAAACGTTAATGACAGCAAAAAGGCAGTCAATATTTATCTCCACTAAAACTCTTCATTTCAGACATTTCTAGTGTCAGACTTGCCATTTAATTTCAAAAAGGAAAAAAAACTGATGGTACTATAAGTAAGTAAGTAATAAGTAATCTTTATTTATATAGCACTTTTTCAGACCATCCCACAAAGTGCTTTACAGAAACAAAAGAATCAAGGTATCAAAAGTCCACATAATCATCAACGTTAATACAGTACTAAAAGCAAGAGGAAAAAGTGTATTTAAACGTTTCTTAAAAACATGAATTGATGCTGAGACACTGATGTCAGGAGGGAGGTCATTCCACAGTCTGGCCTGATCACCTTTAACTTTAGTTCACAGAACAGTCAGTGGCCTTTGTTTGGAGGACCTCTGAGATCTTATATTATTAAGTGGACACAAAAGCTTGGTAATGTAAGCTGGAGCCTCATTATGTACAACCTGAAAAGTCCACAAATTTTTAAAATAAATTCTGTATCTCACCAGCAACCAGTAAAGAGAGGCCAGCACTTGGGTAATATGAACCCTACGTTTTGTCCTAATTAAAAGACAAGCTGCACTTGAGACACGTCTCTCTGACGCAGACAGGTGAACAAAGGCATTACAATAGTCCAATCGGGAGGAGACAAAACCATGAACGAGATTCTCATTGTCCAAAAAGGTCATGAAGTTTCTGGTCTTACTGATGTTTCTAAGCTGAAGGAAGAAGCTTGTTAATATAATCAGCCAAATTTAGAACGGAATCGAAAATCACACCCAGATTTCTAACAGATGGCCTTACCTTCAACCAAGCATGAACAAGGTCTAATTGCACCCTTTTGGTTCCACATCAACATCCTCGGGCCCACAGTAAGGGCTTCAGTCTTGTCCCTGTTCAACCTGAGAAAGTTTTGAAACATCCAGACTTCAATAGCAGTGACACAATTGATGAGATTAGCCAAACTCCTAAAGTCATTTCAGTTTACATCTGTGTATCTGTAAATCTGAGTATCATTATTGTAAAGATGACGAGACATTAAATCTGTAAATGAGGTTTCCCAAGGGGAACATGTACAGTGAAAATAATAAAGGACCCAAAATAGAACCTTGTGGCACCCCACTGGTAAGAGATGCTGATGCAGACATCCTACCCCCATCAGACACTACAAACAATTTATATACTGGACCATCACTGGGAAAGAACCCTGAAGGGTACATCTTCAGGATCTTCATCTTCAAGATAGATATCAGATTGTGTTGTATTGAATATATTAGAAGTTATATAGACTCCACTCGCCCTGTCCTGACTCTATTTTAATACAAAGCAAATGAATTATTTTATATAATTCTGTATAGAGCGCATGTTAAAGGGACATTTACATTGTTTATATTGTAAGCGACTAGTGCTGTACCTAAAAACGTTAGTCAAAAACATTAATGCCTCTGTGCTCGACAATGCTGCTCTGCTGAGTCCCAGCTCTTATTTTAGAATTGCATTTAGCTTTTTACAACTTATATTGTACCTTTTATGCATATTAATTATTTTACACTGTTCACAGATTTTCTTAAAGGTCTATTGATCACAAAAAGTGAAGAAGCTGTTTGTTGCTGCGGTATTGCTTGTTTGGTGTAAATTTTAAAATAAAAAAGTGATTCGTAGTCATTTAAATATGGCTGGAGCTGGGTTCTTTGCTGTTGAAAGTGTGGCATGTACAGTACAGTTCCACCACTACCTAATGTGTTTGTGCTAATCATCAGCTTACACCGGGGCGAATGGGTGATGTTTTTTAAATCACTGGAACTCTGTAAAGCTGCTTTCTGACAACATCTGTTTTAAAAAGTGCTACATAAATAAATTTGACTTGAATTTACTTGATATTTGAATCACTGAATTCTCTGAATTGTCAAAATATAAGTATTGCTATAGTTGTCAGCAGCAACCATTTGATATTGATCCATAATGGTAATATTTTACTAATCACTTTTCTTCATCAATGATATTATTAATGGAGAGATTTTTCTTCTTTGCTGCCTATTTATGTTGAACTTTTTTGTTTTTTAATTAGAAAATGACAAAACAATGAAATTCTTATTCATCATTCCTTCCATTCCATTCAAGAGTATAACTGTAATGTTATAAAGCAGAAATAATAAGAACAATATTTTTTTTTTAATTGGCATGCAAAGTTTCAGGCACAATCTGGACAAAATTTCTGTAATTGTGAATAGTAACTTGATTATAAGATTAACTGATCTCCATATTAACCTAATTGATGTCCATAAAACAGGAGAAGGCTACAAGAAGATAGCAAATCATTTTTGAGGTGACTGTTTCCTCAGTTTGTAATGTAATAAGTCTTTCTGAGAGAGCTGTATATAAGATTGCTAGAAAGGCAAATCCTTGTTTAATTGCAAAATACCTACAGGAAGATGTATCGGACACTAAAGTGGTGGACTAGCACAGACATTGTTCTGCTGTGCAGTACCACCTCTCATGTACAACTTTTATAGACGTCATCAGAAGAGAACTTTTCCTGCATCTTCACAACAAAACTCATGCATTAGAAGTTTGTCCACTAGTGATGGGAAAACTACTCCTCTGGTGGTTCTTTCAATCTTCACCACCCTCTGGAGAACCTTTCAGTCCTGTGCAGAGTAATTTCCAAACCAGACATTGATGCCACTGTGAGAATGTTCTTGATGGTACCCTTTTTTAAAAGCTGGCATGCCAAACTTCGTCTTGGAAAGAGCAAAAGCTGCTGTGACTTCCTTATTAGATGACATGTATTAAGACTAGGTGAGATCATTGCTCCTCCAGCTCACTGATGTAAACCTGCTCCTTCTTTGTACAATCATTTTCTTAGACTTGCTGGCATTTAAGGAAAGATTGTTGTCTGGGTACCATGTCAACAGACCTGCCACTCCCACCCCATATGCTTTCATGACTGTAGCACCATCAGCAAATGTTATGACACTGGTGTTATCTTCAAATGTGCACATCCCTGCAGAGGGTTCCTTATGGTTTGTGTGCTGGATGTACAGCTCTAGATACTGACAGACTGAGGACTTCCTGTTGGAAATTTCAGTACCCAGATGCAGAGCGTTGTCAACAGACTGAGCATGTGGAGCTTCTTGTTCATTTGAGATAGTTTAGATATTGTTGAACTCAGAGGGTCATGGATAGCCTTTTGAAGTACTTCATCATAATTTGTTTGTATTCAGCTACAAGTACAGTACTGAGATCAGGTACTGATGTTGCCTGATTAGTTCTGGTTCACTAGTTCAACTTCCACTGCTCCACAGTCATAGGGGGGCTTTATATCCCTCCAGTTGATTGCTTGGCAGTGGACATGGTGATTTTAGCTGTTCGAGAGTGGTCAGTGCTGTTTTGTATAGATAATACAAGCTGTGTTACTAATAAATACTACGTTAATCTGTTTGTTGTAACCAGTATCAATCAATATATGTGTGCGTGTGTGTGTTTAGTGGTCATCACAGCTGGATCATACACTCATTCTGCGCTTCACAC
>BRDA01011153.1:0-20874 GCA_036984385.1 Crenuchus spilurus | reverse complement strand
AAAATATTGACATTTGCCATCTCCACATCATTGCATTCAGTTTTTATTCACAATTTGTTTAGTGTTCCAACTTTTTTGGAATCCGGTTTGTATTTTTTAATGGTAGTAGACTTTATAATAAAAGCAATTACAATGCAGCCATTGTTGAGATTCACCTTTTTGCCAATGTGATTTGCACACAATGGAATTTGACCTCCGCATTTAACCCATTTGTGCAGTGAAACACATGCACACTGGTGAACACACTAGGCTGGGAGAATTTGTGCCTGAAGCAGTGGTCAGCCCTTAGCCACTGGTGCCCGGGGAGCAATTAGGGGGTTAGGTGCCTTGCTCAAGGGTACTTCAGTCATGTCCTGTCTGGGGATCAAACCTTCCAGTCACAAGACCAGATCCTTAACCACTAGACCACTAGGGTGCCCCCATGTCATGTTCTCATGTCAAATAGCTTTACAAGTCAGTCTAGTGCAGGTCCAGTAACTCATACAAGTTACAGTGAAAATAGTGATATCTTTACATGTTCAGTATTATTTTTTTTAATATAACAGTTTTCTGCCATAGAGCTCTGACATTATATTATATGGTTGCCTTTTAATCTTAGGACGCTGTATGTTTTCATGTTGTTTTTTAAGAACAGGGCTATTATCAGTTCTTACTCATTTCCATAAACCAGTGAATAATTTATGATAGAAAGACATTTCACAATGACTTTGTTTATGAATACATTTTTACATGTTTGTTGAAATTATGAAGCAGATCCTGTAAAAACAGCTTCCTGTAGGCCTAATGCACAAAAATTCAAATTTGAGTACTGCATTCCCTAGAGCATAATATTTGACAATTTTATTGCTGTTAATAAAACTCCAGGCAAGGGAGCATTAGGTAATCATCAAATTGACATCTTTAATTAAAGTGGCAGCTTAATTAAAAATCCAATTAACTGTGAAACTCTAATGAATAGAAACATGCAAAATGCAAGGTTTGACCTTCAATAAAGAAAGCAGCTTATTTCACCTCAGGAACAAAACCACTCAAATTCATTTCAAACTTGAACACAGGATTAGGAGCCAGAGTAAAAAAATGAAAAAGAAGAGAAGAAAAGAAAAACAACAACAAATTAGTTTGTCCAGGGTGTAGTTATTCAATTAAAGCTGAAATTAAAGCAGAAAGGCCTCACAAAAGACACACTCAAGCTCCCTAGTACACATGTCCCAATCATATAAACAAACAAATAGCAGAACTATTACATCTTCCACCACTGTGAACACTGACATTCTTCCAATGGATTATTTCTTTTTTTTAAGAACTTAATATTAAGCCATAAATGCAGTTGCTTCTATAAAATGTCTGGGACTGTCTGGCACATAGTAAATCAGGTTAATGAGGATGGTGTAAATAGATTTCTCAAATTTCTATCATTGCTTCTTTAATCATTCTGATGTTAGAAATAGGAAATATAATCTGGGTTCGCTGAGTTTAAACAGTAATCAAGTTTGGAGAGGGAATCTTTTCCTCTGAGGTATTGGAGTCGGAATTCATCTCGGTTGTCATCTCTTGGGAAAAATCAGGCTTAACGCAATCTCATAATCTCTCTCTCTTTCTCTCTCTCTCTCTCTCTGATATGTCAGGGCCCAGTGAACATGTGGAGCTTTGGGAAGGCAACCACCAAGAAATAACAAAGAGAAATCAGACCCTCAGCAGACTGCACTAGGCCATTCACTGCTGTAATAATCGAACTAATGACCTCGCTAATTATGAGCATGCTGCTTCACTGGACACTCTATGAGCTACTGTCCACACGCACGCGTCATTGACCAACAGTAAAACCTGCTTCATGGGCATAATAGCCAAAACAGCCAAGGGATAAAGTTGAGCCCCGATTTGTTAAAGAAGCTGCGTGGCCATTACATTGCCATGTTCCACACTCCGAGAACAATTTAAGCCTCAGGCAGGGTTTCAAATAGCCAAGTATGCCAGGAAATGTATTGTCTGCCCATAATGTGTTCTTAACTTTAGAAATGAGTGGTCAAATGTCAAGCTGGAGAGCTACTGACTGTGGAAGACTTTGCCAAGGTGCTTTCAGAGAAAGCACCTTTGGGAATGTAAAACACAAATACATTCAGTGCTGCATCAGGGTAAATCAACATTTTCTCACTTTTTAAATTAAAGAGCTGTTGTTAAACTTTAAAAACGTACCATTTACTCCCCAGTCCATGCAAACATGGAAACGGCATAAACAGTACATTTTTAAATAGTTGTGTAAAATTGAATTGTGTCTGTTGTTCATACATAAATCCAAGAAAAAATAAACATAAAATAAACATAAAATGTTAAAACTAAACAGTGTAGAACTGAAATGATTAGAGGCTTCACACAATAGATGTCTTTGGTGGAGTTTGCATTGGCAAGGTGCCAGTTTTCTCTCACTATGTTCCTAATGATAGATGTAATACATACCACTTGGGGATTATAATGTGATGACAAGATTTTGAGATTTGAAAAAAAAAAAAAAAAAGACAGAACAATACAAAGCTATGAAATAGGCAATGACTTAACATTAACCCAAAGAGTTACACTTGAAAGAACAAAAAAATATCTAATGTATACAATTTTCTATTGACCATATATGTAGTCAATCAGTCAAAATATGTCTGGATTCTGAATTTTGCTTTAGTTTAGAACTGGAACTGTGAGATTAACAATGCCAACATGCACTTACCAGTCATTACAACATCCTGAATCAATTCTGTACAAATACATCAACAAAACTTTCAGATCACATCCAGAAGGTCACATAGGCTACACACTAAAATCCAAAATTGAATTATCTTTTAGGGGTTCTTTGTTGTACATGTTGGACCTTCCAGGAACATTTTGTAATTTTTATACATTAAAGTACTTTGAAGGAACCCATCATGTCTTTAAAACTGAAATGTATAACTTAATGTGAGCTATAAAATTGAACTAAACTTCACTACATGCGGTCATTTCAGACTTCACAAAGCAGCTGATTAGATGACAAATTAGATGCCTGGTCTTGAATCTTGGAGTTCACCATCACTAAAACTGATTCCACATCAGTACTCCTACCCTTGAGGTAATTCAAGCAAAATGTAGACACCAAACTTGGGTAGTCAACCACATCTTGTGACATTCTTCACCAAACTGTTCCTTTAAATTCACAATATATCTACTTTTTTATTAGTAATGTGCTTAAGGGCCCCGACTGGCTCAGCAGGCTAAGATGCTGACACTAAGATCAGAGGATCGCAAGTTCAAATCCCGGTCATGCTGCTTGCCATCAACAGCCGGGGCCCAAGAGAGTAAAAATTGGCAGTGCTCTCTCTGTGTGGGTAGATGGGGCTCACTCTCCCTGTCACTCACACATTGCAATGTCCGCTGGCTCAGGCGTCTACTGATTGGTCCATAGTCCACTGATAGCTCCCCAGTGACGGTGTATCAGCTATAGTTCAAAAAGATTTGATGCCTGCATCACACCCAGTGGAAGAGGCGTGTGCATGTATTCACCTTCCTAGAGTCACGGACAGTGCAAAGTGATGAGGAGAGCCCCATAGCAGATAAAATGGGTTAATTGGCTACTACCACATTGGGAAGGGGAGAAAATTGGCAAAAATAATAAAATAAAAAGTAATGTGCTTAACACTTTGAAGTCCTTTGTTGTTGTGATGTTTGCCACTAGAACAACCTTAACACGTACATTCAGATCAGATTCTAGAGAATAAAGTTAGATCTCAACTCAAAAAGCTTTTATTGAACCATATTGCTTGTGTTTCGGCTTAAACATGTGATTCAAACATAACCAGCCTTCTTCATTAAGGTGAGAGCTGACAGTACATTTGAACATTTGCATGAGTGAGCACACATCTGCTCCTCTCTGCACAGTAATTTGATTCACGTAGACAGAGTGTGGGGAATTTATTAAAGTAAGGAGTGTACATCTTTGCTCGGAAAAACAAAAGGCATCAAGATACTTGTGAAATCTGAAGACAAATCCACACCCTCAGGAATGCCAAGAACTGCGAAACCATCTGATTTCCTATTTAGGAATGAAAGACTTTCATCAGGATGTCTGAAGAGACATCAGGATGTGTGTTGAACAATTAATTCTCCATTCAAGTTAGCCTTGCAAAGGTGAAGTTTCTTAATGAGGTATTCTTTGCTGTGTGTGTGTGTGTGTGTGTGTGTGTGTGTGTGTGTGTGTGTGTGTGTGTGTGTGTGTGTGTGTAAAAAAAAGTATTACACTACGATTAAAGTGGACTGAATTATGTAAACTGAATTATGCTAGATTATTTCCAAATAAAATGCACATAATAGTGAGCAATATTGCTGTTGTTGCTTATGAGTGGGAAGTGTGGAAGCTTCCATGGAGAGGTTGATATATGTATATCTGTACTGTGAACATTTGCAACCTTAAGCAATGCCAAAGCAAACTCTAGAATAACTATTGGCACAAGTTAATTCTCTGAAATGTAGCTTCAGTACCTTCATAATTGAAAATATAGACTTCCACTACAAAATTAAATGGTTTGATATCTGATACACTTTTTAATATGTGACATTTATGATACATAATATGTATCATAAATTGAGATTAGTATCTTCATTTCCCCAGCATTTATCTCTCAGAACAAAACAGTTATTGTGCCACTTAACACAAATATTGGTTGATCTATAATGTTACACATTCCTATAAAGCAGTTTATAATAAAACACTTTTTATAACTTCAACTTGAATGGTTGAGGCTAAATTGCCATTAATTAAATGGGGTATCATATAATATAAAATGATTTGGTTTTTGTTATATCACTAAAATTATTAAATGTATTATTATTTTTGCAGCTTAATGTTTTTACTTTACATGAAGTTACCATTTTACTTTTAGTTTACATTTACAACAATTAAACATATTTATTTAAAGCAATGTTGTGGCATTTCTATTTATGAATTAAGAATTGTTAACAAAACATAAAAGACATCAGAAAATGACAAATCTCAAAACATGAAGTATACATGGACTTTACAGTATATATGAACTTTTTTCATACTTCAGTTCTTTCTGACAAAACATGCAAAGGGTTCTCTGTATAAAGGAACCTTATAAAATTCAGCTTTGTTTAGATAAATGCTTATGGAGGAACCAGATGAAATTGCTGCCAGCATTTATTATTATCCCTGAATTCAAGAAACATATTGTAATAGCAGAGTTAAATCAGAGAGGAACTTGAGACCTTCACCAACAGCAGCTGCAAAAATTCAAGTTCAGAGTGACTCAGAGCATCTGCGCATGTAAGTGATAATGATTATAGCTTGTGAAGGTGAAATATTTTGGCTATAGGCCATGAAGAAGAAAAAAACAGCAACAATAAAATCAGAACACTGACAACAAACACAGCTGAGAACTTTTGTATCCAGAGCTTGAGGTCATAAGAAAACTGTTGCTTATCCTCAGATTAATATTGATCTAAGAACATATGAGAAAAATGCTGCCCTTTTTCTCACTGATGGAGTTCAGCACATTAAACAAGATTTTGTGAAACATCTGAGCCTCATGACTTAAACATTGTGGCTGATATAAATATAAGATTAGCATTGTGTGGGGCTTGAAGGAGAGTGCGTGGCTATGAAAAGATGCAGTCTCAGCACTGTCTCCGCTATGCATCAATGGCTTTTTGTTTGCCTGTAGCATGAACAAAGGATTCAGTTGTTCCTCCTCCAAGAGTACCACACATAACAAACTCTTCAAAAAATTTTGGATCATGAAAGGAGGTGGATCTTTCCTGTTTTAGGCAACGTTTATGCCCAGTTGAATACACTTTTACTGTTGTACTAAAACTTTTTTTTTCTGCATCTTTTGAACACAGGTGCTGTCCTATATGTGAACACTGACAATGAATGGACCAATGTAAATGCTCCAAATTAATAATCACATTGTTTATATGCTTCTGGTAAAACTTTTCTCTAAAGTTATCATTTCTATATAATATGTTTGAGGCTGCTAAAAGCTTTAGGCAAAGACATTTAAACTGTGTACAGTAAACCCCCCGTATTCACGGGGGTTAGGGACCAGAAGCTAACACAAATAGCATGAATCCGCAAATACTTGTAACCCCCCCCTAACAGTGCTTATAAGTTTCAGGACTTCTATGGAGAATGGAGAGGCTGCAAACTCCACTTCCCAGCAGCCCTCACATGAGAGGCCCACGCGCTCCTCCAATCAGGGGAGAGTCCTAAGGTCATCTTCACCGGAGTTCTGAAATCACTCTCGCTTGTTTGCTATTAAACTCTATTTAAACCTGGTCTATTATCTGTCCTACGCAAAGTACTGCCACATCTGATGGTTAAATCCTACTATATGCCTTAAAATATATCAGAAACACGTGTAAAGACATAGAAAATAAAGTTATATAAAGTGGCTGTGTGTTGTGCGGATCGGCCAATGACAGCTGGCCTTGTATGGCCATCTGAACGCCAGCCAATAGCGTTCGAGTATTGGAGCATGCATATACCCAACTGTTGTACGTACAAATGTTCTACAGAACAAACCGTGAATTTGTGGGTTTTCCGCGAATAACAGTTACATATGTTCTAGAGAAAATTCCGCGAATAGGTGAATCCGTTAATGCTGAATAGGTGGGGGTTCACTGTATATGCACAATTTTTCTTTAGGGCAATCACCTGAAGGACAACTTTTAGGGGGGGATTCTTTGTTGTGTTTTTTAAAGTTAAAAAATATTGTATCTATAAAGTATGAATCAAAAGTTTTTGGAACCACATGTTCAAACCAAGAACTATTCAGGAATCTTTAATTTTAGGAATTTATATGAAGTTTCACTAATCCAAAGAAAGATTCAAATTCAGAAAGCTGATCTTGATCTTAAAAAACTGAACATATCAGCTTTCTGAAGTAAAACTAAATTGATATTTTTTAAAATCTAACTTGATTTATAGGTTGTACTGATTAGGACTGAAACAATAGTTAAAACAAAATCATAACAATAACACAGTAATGTGATCTGTGATATGTATATTACCCAAATCCATATGCTGCTGTGTCAGAGGGAAAACTACACATAATATGTACAGTATATAACACACCCACTCAAAACAAAATGGTTATTTGACCTTGTTGATGTTATACAGAACCATAGTTAAAATGTTTTCTATTAGATAACCATTACTATAAGTTGTCATGGCTCTAGACAACCATTGTCTTGCCTTGGAAGCACCCTTGAAGAACCCTTTATGTGTGTACACAGTAACATGGCTGATGAGAAACTCATATATTCTCTGACCTGAACACAGTAAGAGACTAAAGCCCCTGTGGCCATGTTTGATAATACTGTATCTCTGTCGTGCACAGAGTTACTTATTGCACTGTCAATGGATCATCAAATTTAGCCGCCAATGTAGGAGCAGCAGGATATTTCCTAGACTGGAGAGGCAGTGAAATAAAATTAAGAGGGGAGTACAGTTTTTGGATGATGAGAGAGAGAGAGAGAGAGAGAGAGAGAGAGAGAGAGAGAGAGAGAGAGAGAGAGAGAGAGAGAGAGAAAGAGATGCCCTTTGTTTTCAGTAACAGTGTATCTTCTTTCCAGATTCCTGAGATGTTTGCATCAGCTTGTTTGAGCCCAGTGAGCCTTGGCCTTGCAGTAAGGTGAACATGATGACTTTTAATTCACTCATTGGCCTCAATACCTCATTTCTGTCCCTGTCCACATGATACGGGACTTATGAGTTATGTTCAGAACATGAATGCAAGTTTAATTTGCACAGAATATTGTTATGTGTAAGAGATATATAGCAGTGAACCTGCTGGATATACAATCTCATATATACCGGATGTCGAAAACAAATGGACATTCCCAGCTATAAATGTTCCCCTAATACCACCTTCCTCCACAAAATAAACATATCATCACTGATATGCTCTTATTAGGCTTGACAATGTCCAACAGTTGAAGTATATGAGGAATCTATGTCACCAAACCCTTTAACAAAAGTTGTCAGACAATGAATTGCTGTAAAACGACAACTTTTCTCTGTATATATTCTCTATATATTGTATGGCCATTTTTGTAAATAGAAAGCATGTTTAAAATGTAATATAAAGAAGGAAATACTGCATATATACATTTAAAGTCTACAACTGAAGGTTGCCATCATGTAAATAACTATTATTCAACCTTCATGTGCCTGTCACAGTACAGGTTTTTCAAGTAAAATTAAGAAATGCTATTTAAATTAACATTCAACTTATTACCTTTTAAATCTCATTAAAATTCATGAACAGCAGTAATCTGTCAACCAATGTCCTTATCCTATACATTTCCAGTGGATAACAAATATTGTTTGATCTGCTTACAAATTATTACATTTACAGTTTATCCATCAGACATCACTGTTCATGGGCTCTACTAACTAATGTGAAATTACTTGTGATTAACTCAATGTAAAGTGAAGGATTTGTGTGGTCACAGATCTTCACTTTTAAGCTTTTATCATTCAGTATATTCACAGAAATCTGGTATTAGCAAAAGCACTGGTATTATGTGCATTGGAAATATGTGGTGTGATTCATTTAGGCACTGTCAGCTTAACTAATGCTCTTAATTTTAATGTGGGAAATTTTAATTCTAAGTAAACTCTGAAATGGTTAATTTATTGAACATAATGCAGACCAGTTCCATTGTATTAATCATTTATTACTAAACAGGCAGCATATTAATTTATAAAATGTAATGTAAAATGTAAAAATAAATTACTGGCTAAAAAACTGTCTCTGAAACACTAGCTGTTAGTGAAACAGATTCGACTGTAACTTCATGAAGAATGCTGTTGAGCCTAACAACAGCATGTCAGTTAAAAAATACCTGGAGATTTGTTCTAAAAATACAAAGTAAATCCTTTAAGAGTACATCCAACAAGAGACTATAATGTTACAGACTCAGTGAGTGAACTAAGGGTATTTTCACAGTCTTTGCTTTTATCAGAAGCTCTTGCAGATACGTGTGATTGGTGATCCTGAAAGGTATCTCTGAATATGGTTTCGGCTGACTGGTGCTCTAAATGGAAAAGCATCTGTTGTAGTATGCAGTGCTTCAACAGACTAAAAGGGTGTCGTCTCAGCTTTATTGAGAGACCTAAGCTACAAATTGAACATTTTACCATGTACTCCAAAGCTTTGATGAACACCATCAGCCTAGATCTTGTTGTGCCCTTTTAAAGCATTTCTGCATTTTCTTTTAGTGTAACACATTTGAAATGAGAGAGGCATTTTAGAGTCAGCTCACTTCTTGTTGATAAAAATCCCCAGTTGATTTTTCTTTTTCTCCTCCATCACAAAAGGCCCAGTGTTGCCTGCATGTTTCAGTGAAGCCCAACAGCAGCTTCTCCAGATGCACTGGTGTATTAGCATTTAGATAACCCTTCGAAATATAGGAGAACTGGGAATTGAAAGCAGGAACAGAATAAATATGGTGAATAATGCAGCATACATTCATTTAAATGAATGGAACGGTGGATTTGCAGGGGCTAAAATAGAGCCCTCTCGTGGGGTTTAGACACAGGAAATTTATGACTGTGCAAAAATTCTGAAGTTAGAGATGTTACATTACAATGGATCACCATAAAATTGTATTCTAATGTGAGATTTGTAAATATTATGAATTCTGACATACATAACATTGTAAAACTAGCACAGATAGCATCTCTTCATTTTTATCCAGGAATTGAAAGGTAACTATGATGTTGAGGTTAAATGTGAGAGCAAGTAAAAATTATGGTAAAGTTGATACAATACAGTCACACATCAAAAAATTACATTATTTAGCAAAAGTTCATTTGTGTTTATAATTTAATTCAAATAGGTAAATTGACATATTTTATACTCATTACATTCAAAGTGACACATTTCGAACATTCTTTGTTTTAATGTTCATCAGTATGGCTTATAGCCCATGAATTTCTAAAATCCAGTATCTCAAATTATTAGAATATTTCATTTCAAGGTTGATTAAGTTACTATTCAAACATTATAAATACTTTGTATCTCTTGGGCTACAGCTGCTGCATTTCTAATATCAACACTCCTGAACCAGAGACATCAGAAGTATCTTACATGGGTTAAGGAGAACAAGAACTGTTTGCTCAGTGGTCCAAAGTCCTCTTTTCAGATAAAAATAAATGTAGAATTTCATTTGGAAATCAGGCTCTTAGACTCTGGAGAAAGAGAAACAGAATCCAAAGTGTCTGAAGTCAAGTGTGAAGTTTCTGCAGTCTTTGATGGTTTGAAATATCATGTGTTTTATACCCACTGTGTTTTATCAAGTACAAAATCAATGTAGCCTTCTATCATGATATTTTAGAGCACTTCATGCTTCCATCTGCTAACAAGCATTATGGAAATGTCGGTTTATTTTTCCAGAATGACTTTGCACCTTCTCACAGTGCCAAAAGTACCACTGACCATATTATTGTGCATGACTGATCATCCAACTCATGGGCTATAAGCCATAAATATGAACATTAATGAATATAAAATATGACAGTTTGATGCATTGCTATGCAAGTACTTGCATAATAGCCCTTCTATGATACTCCATGGTTAATGGATGGATAGATGGATGGATGGATGGATGTTTTTACAGTTTTAACTTTTTACAAGAACTTAGGTGTGCGTTTTTGAAAACTAATTAGAAATGAAGATGTTTAATTTTTGATACTGACACTTTGATGGCATGTTTGGATGTGTGTATCTCAGTAAAAATCTTGTTTATATAATGTATGTAATAAATGACACCAAACCTGAACAGTACTGGTAAACATATGTGGATAATGTCCCGGGTGTGAAAGGATATAATCAACAGTGCAAACAAACCACTTTACTAGAACATGCTCTTAAACTGATGTAACTGATTGCTTGAACTCATTCATCTGAACAATCCTTGCACATTTGGCAGTGGACCAAATTAAAGATGCATAAAATATTCACAAAGGGAATCATTATGCTAATCTTTGATTATGCGCTTTTCATTCCTCTAGAATTGCATTCTTAATGTGAAATTAGTAAGCACTCTGAAAAATTACACTCTTTACAATATGTATAGATATGCAGAATATGTGGATTAAAACATATCAAATGGTCAACAGTGGCAATAAAACCACTTCTCTGAAAACATCACCTTATGATCTAATGTTAACAAAATCTTTGTATTTTGTTCTCGCAGTAATTCAAATTATAGAATTAAAGATACATTAAATATTCACAAAGCTGATCATTAAGCTAATCACTGATTATGCTTCTGTCACTCCTTCAGAATGTGGCCTATTATCTGAGGGCTTCATTTGCATATGAGTTTGAACTGAAATGTCCAGTGTGCTCAATCAGGTAGTCTTCATGCTGGGTGGAAGGAGTGCTCTGAGCCCAGCTAATCTCAGATCTGTCTCTTTTAAAAGGGCACTCTGCAAACCTAATAGGGCTTTTACTGTTCAGGCGAGAGAGGGAGGAGGGGAGAGAGAGAGAGAGAGAGAGAGAGAGAGAGAGAGAGAGAGAGAGAGAGAGAGAGAGAGAGGTATGGAGAGAAAGAAAGAGGGGCTCACAGTGAGGACAACTGAAGCCCCATCAGTATTCCTGTCAGCCAGGCTACACCAGGAACCTGAGTGTGCAGTAGCCAAATCTCTCTCTCTCTCTCTCTCTCTCTCTCTCTCCAATGCTCTTCTCTTCTCACTCCCCCCTCCCCACCTTTGCGACCCCTCCAGTAAGCTTTATTGAAACAAATTGAAGCTCCCTTCACCAGCTGCACGTTAAGCAGTTTCTTGGCATTGAGGGCTAAGGCCAGAGTAAGAAAAACACATGATTAAAACCTGGGAAAAGATTGGAGGTGCATCAAGTGAGCGTCTGGTCAGTCAACACAGTGAAAATTAGAGAGCTAAAAAGATGCCATTCCCTGCCTGGACAAGGGGAGGTATCAGTGGGCATTACACAACATATCTGCCTTTGAAGTCAAGTGAGAAAACCTTGTGCTAAAAGAACAAAGCTGTATTAAAATGAAAACAAATACAGTAGCAGGTGGTCAAAGTGGACTGGATCTGAACTTGTTTGATGTTGATAACAAGGTTTAACACAACAGCATATTGCACCATTTGCACAGTTTCAAGTTTCTGTCTCATCATCATCCAGATTTAACCAGGATCACCAATGGGGCAGAAACATCATCATCATTTTGACTTTACAATTATTTAAGCGTAACTCAGTAGAAAATGTTAGGTGACAACTTGGAAGAGAAAAATGAATCAGCACACCTGCATCTTCCACACCTGTGTGCTGGTCTGTTCAGCTTTTGTAGCTCATATCAGATAAGGTTTTTTTTTTAATATATATTATTGTTGTTGATAATTTTCAGTAATAGTTCATGCATATGCCTTCATTACACGCTGGTGTGAAAATAAAAGCAGATTTTTCGACCATTGCAGTTATTACATGAAAATGAGCTCAAACTAAGTATAATATTCAGGTAGAGTACTGTTCAATAGCTAGGCTACTAATTTAAAGCTAGCTACATATTCATATTTGCTTCCAAGCCAGCAATTTTCTCAAACCTTCACAGACTGCTGGCTGACACTTCCTTATCACAGAGTAGGAGATATTTATCTAAATTTCCATGCTAAAGTTGTCCTTGTTTACCCTGCCATAAGTGAGTGTAGTTTTTGGAATTAAAAAGGAACAATACGACACTAACATAAAGTGTTAGAAAGAAAAGATACTGTACTAAATTGTATGCAATGCTGCAGAGAGCCTGAATTGTCCACAAGGACACTTTGTCATTGACACATCTCTGTACTTGTAGATTTATTGCCATAAAGACATGGCTGCATCATTGCCATGGATAATTGAGTGGATGTAATATTGGAGCACCCATCCCCCTTCCTCCCCATCCGTAATGGTACGGCCCATCAACTGGGGCCTGGAGCTCGGTCGCCATGGCAACAGCACCAAAGCAAACAATAGAAGGGAATGAAAAGAGCCTGATAAGATGAAAGGTGCCTACCTCAGGAAGAAGCTGATTGGGTAAAGCCTGGAGTTAAAATTGTTACCACACACCTCAGTAAACACACATAATGAACATGTTTGATGGTATGTCACTGTTGCTCGAAAAACAAGACGGACAGACTTGGAATGGACTGCTAAACAGGACCATAGCATGAACAAAGGAATTCCTCAAAAACACATGAATGCAGAGCATGATAGTGGGGTGGTCTTACCTTGAACTTTTTATTAGTACTCCACCAAAAGCCTAAATTGTAAACGGAGTTAGAATAATGTCTTCCTTCTGGCACAGAAAGGTTACAATTGAATTCCCTCCCTTCATCTTTTTCATGACTCTGCATCTGACGTTTCCTTAACACAGACTCAGAGCAATTAACAAATGCTACTGATTTATTTTCATCTATATACAAGCCTCCAAATTACAATCATTATGCATCTCATGTGCTTTCTTTATTCAGATTAGGCTTTGTCTGATGCTGAATTGGTCTTCCCTCCTACTTTATATTCTGTAATTAACATATGCAAATAGTCGCCTTGGAGACATGATTAGTTGAATTTGCACAGATGTGACACTGAATGTGCACCGCATGAGTGAGTCCATCATATTCGGAAACAAATTTGCCCTCTCCAGTTCACTCTCCCCACACGTCAATCAATATACCATGGCCAATTTATATTAATATGAGGTGTATACCCATATTAATAATTACAAAGAGTAATCTGTGGTGTGTTATGCTTAGCATAATGTTCAAACTTTGGATAAAAAAGCATGAAAATTAAATAAATATTTGGTAAAATATGAAAATTGTGAAATGGATATGTATCACTGTATTTATTATTGAATCTTTGCCATCATAGTGAGTGCATGGTCATGTTCAGAATATTATGAGCACACTTTGTTTGGAATGAACTTAATGGAAACAAAGTACTGTTTGTACATCTGCTAAATGTTGTAAATAGCTGCTGTAGGGAAGGTGTACTGAGTATGGACTTCTCAAACATTGTGTGCCTCCCAAAAGCATAACAGAGGTGCCACACAGGCTATTGGTGCCAGGGGGAATGACGACTCCAAGGAATATTACAGAACTATCAATGCACCACAGTGGATTATTTAGTTATATAATGCTTACAGGAACAAAAAGAAAAGTGTCAGCGAAATGTAGCGTGGCATCTGTGACTTCCCAGGCCCAGTTCATTCCACACCAAGGGTGTTCATAATATTATCATATGACTGTGTATGTTTATATGCTAGAAATGCAAAAGGAAGCTTGCATACATACATTTAAATTCTACACTGTTAAAATAAAGGTGGCAAAAAGAGTTGTTTGTGCGATGCCACTGAAACATCACTTCTTCTATTTATTGAAGAGTGTGAAGAGTCTTGGGCTGTGTAATAAGCTTTCACATAATGTAACAGTTCTAGGAGGAACCCTTGAATTGGTACATAACCTTTACATTATGTTACATAAGGATTTCTCTCTCTCACCTGAACTTTTTCAAAAATGTTTCTTTCAGGAACCAAGAGCTTCTTTCATGGCAATGTTTAGAGAACTGTTTTTGTGTGTACAAATAATATTAGTTAGTATCTTTTTTTGCTTTCAAACCTGCTAACGTCAGAATCCTGGAACTTACAAAAGTTATCTAAATATAGGCATCAAAAATGGGAATTATATCTTCTTTCCATCAGTGCTTTCAAATTCGCTAGTTACTCAACTGCAGTCTAATTTGCGTCTAATTCTAATTACCTTCAAAAGAGCATATGCAATGAACCCCGACTGCTTTTTGACCCGAGGTCACTCAACCATCTCCCAAATCAATTCCACTTCCTCCTCTTCAGAAAAAAAGAAGAAAAAAACTTAAACTGACTATAAGCACCCTCAATCCCTTTAAGCACTACACAGATAGACCTGCTCCAAACGAGGGGATAGGTAGAGCTTAGGGGTCCCACCTTCCACAGCCATTAGTGTTGCCCAGTTGGTCCTGACAAGCCTCAGCCGTCCTGTAAGCCCTCCTGGTCAGGCCAGAAGTGGAGATCAAACAGAAGCCCCCTGGGGTGGAGAACTGGCCGGCTTAGAACTGCCCATTCATCACAACCTGCAATGGACAGATGAAATCAGACTAAAGAGGTTCGTTTTATTTATCCCTTTGCCTGATTGACAGGCCGCAGAGAAGAGTACACTTAAAAGCTTTGCATGCAGGACATGAAAGAATGACATGGGTCTGATTCACTGCTGGAGTGCAAGAGCAAAACATGGTAATCCTGATTTAATGGACTCACAATTTGGCCACACACCTGCAGAGCACAGCAGGGTCATCTGTATGTTTAGGGCAAACCTTTCATACATGTGTATTTAATTTTGGGAAAACAGCAATACTGTTTATGCTACTGTCAAATAAGCAGCAAAGAAATCTGATTAACTAAAAGTGAGGGATTTCTAGTGTTTATGCAATTACCAGAGGCAGAAATTAGAGGTGTAAGAAAATGTTTACTGTATATTATATGTCGTGATTAAACCCCCAACCACTAGATTGCACCTTCAGCCATTAGACTCTTCCTTTCGAACATGAACATAGCACTGCTAATTTTAGTATTAAAAAACCTGTTTTCTTTCAATTTAATTTTAAAAATCACAACAAATCACATGGGTTACAGTATGACAATATATCACAATACACTGAGTCATAACCCCAGTATCATTTTATGTATCATATCACCACATTTTTGCAAATACACAGCCCTAGTGGAAAATAATCAATTGCACTTACAGGAAAAATTTACAGTATTTTTACTTAAGCAGGCATTTTCCGTATCATTCACAGCACTAGCCATTACAAAACATTAGTTCTCTATCATCATGATGAAAAATATGCTTATATAGCTTAACATTTTAAAACATATGCAGAACAATTTTGCTTGTGCTTATATTTTACAATCTCGAATCTGAAAGTGCCAAATGTGTTCTTTGGACTACTGCCACAAAAGATCACATTTTGGCTCCATAGAGGACCATTCAGAGGATAGTTATTCAACAAAACCCAATTGAAACTTCTCAACTGAAAGGTTCTATAGGGAAAATAGTTCTCAAGTCGTACTGCTCCAAAGCACTTTAATTTCTAAGCATACAACACAGATCTAGAATGTGTACTTGTTTACTAATTGGGAATACTGTTTTGTAGAATATTACATATTACATATTATACAAAAGCCCATCTGTATTATGTACTTTCTTTCTGAATCACTTTTGTATTGAAGTTTTAATTGTTGTTTTGTTCAAACAGTTTTTGATTTGTTTTGTAATCTAGGGATTTGTCTGACCATTAATGATGCAAAAACACCACCTGGACTCAAACATCAATTAATCAGTAGAATCAGTGTAAGCACCTACTGGAACCTTATCTACTGACCTTCAGACACTGTAATCAAGTCATCCTGTGCATCCACCTAAAGCAGGGAAATAAGGGCTGCAGCAGAAATGAGGAAAAGTGTCTGAAATTGAGTTGTACAAAGTGCCAGAGATATCAGGATGTGGAAGGGTCAGAATGTGATAGTGGTATTACTGAATCACTCTGGGTGTTGCTGCATAGGGTTATCTGTACCTTTTACAACTGCCTGCCTCTCTCTCTCTCTCTCTCTCTCTCTCTCTCTCTCTCTCTCTCTCTCTCTCTCTCTCTCTCTCTCACTCTCATTCGTTTCTGTCAGCCACGCTTGGGTGATTGATACCAACCTGCCACTTGATAGCATGTTGCTAATTTTAGCACAGAGCAAGAGCTGCAGAAGAATTGGATGCCTTCCCTAGAATCCATCTTTTAACAACACTCAATATATTCTGTCATCTGTCAGATATGAGGATCTCACATTTTGTGCTCCATATGGGTGTTAATGCAAACAGACCATCAACAAGGGTAAACAGTCACTTCATCCTATATATGTATTCTTTCTTGTGCCAGAAAGTGAGCTCAAAGAAGAACCAATTTGATTCCCTAAGGAACTTTACAATGGATTATATTTCTAAAATCATTTGAAAGCATGTTGGAGAAGCTTGTCCGAATGAGAAATTATATTTTAAAATAAACACATTAAGAATGTGATATTAATTTCAAATTATATTATATTTTCTATTCAAATGAAACTTCACTCTGTTTAAATAGATGAGGTTTATTTTTCAGGCTAACATTAACATTGTTGCTGATGCTAACCTTAGTTAGCTACAGCACATGCTAGTTTGATAGCATCATATTATAAACTGGGAACTCAATCTTACTTAAGAAAGTTATGTGACGCAAGTAAGTTATCCATTTTACAATCTCTCATTAGGATGAATGGGATTGTTATTAGCATTATGTAAAGCTTGTCCAGTCTTGACATAGCTGCTACATAAGAACAGATTTGCAGACAGGGCATGGACAGATCAACTGAAAGGTGAGTCTTCTAGGGCACTCCACTTTTGGCCACCTTTATGTTTATTTTTACAGAGTGCACAGATACAAGGTACTAAAACTATCAAATGGAAGCAGCTGGGCTCATTTAAAAGGAGATGCAAAGAGAAAGCTGATAAGATTGTATATCCAAACCTGTCATAGGGTGTTAAATTTGTGGACCAGAATCCATTTGCCTCATCCAGTCTTTCACCTTTCTGCTGCCACCTCTCTCAAAAGTGATTAATTTCCTAATGTCTTCATGCAAATTTGCCCAAATAGGCTTGGTGTGCTGTAAGCAGTGGCAGAGGAGACGATTTAGTCACCTCATGAATATGGAAGAGCTAATTCATTTATCAACCAAGCTGCAGTTAATCTTTGGGCTGCATTTGAAATAAATATGCAAGAGTTTTTTTTTTCTTCCTTATGATGGGGAAAAAGGCTAGAGTGGACTCAGGCCACATGGGCTGGAATGAATCGACCACCTGCTTCTAATCAGGAGAAAGATGAACAGGGTATATTGACAGACAGAGAGGAATAGAGTTTGACTATGTGTGTTTCCGCGTGGCTGCATGCACACTTATACAGTCTACAGCACAAACATGTGTACGTGGACTTCATTGCTTATTAGTTTGAAGTCAGCTGAGCACAGAAATATCCAACTACACCATAAATACTCTTTACATGCAACCATTCATACTGTGTATCAGTAGCCACGTTATGATAATCTCATCATTATGTCAGTTCATCTGATTCATTACCTATTTATAGAACATAACTGTACAATATTTGTTCATTCACTTATTTAGTTATTTAGTTAACCCTTTATTAACACAACTTTTTTTCTCCTGAGAAACTGTAAATATGTATATAATGTAAATGTATATAATACAGTGGTATGCATTGAGAAAACATAACTATTATAGTTGCAAAACAATTTTTTCAAAGTTTTTTAAGTTTCAATTGACCGCCTTCCCCCTGGATATGTGTCACATTTGTTTAGTCCACACCTGAACATCCACACAGCAGCAATTTAGCATGTCTCCTAATGCAAGTCTACAGAAACAGTGTATTAATACACAATTAGATGTGTAATATTACAGGGTATTTGGTTATCATAGCAATACACCAAATCTTTCGTAGAAGCTAAGAGAAATATTTTTATGATATTATAATATTTATATCTGTATTTATACTATTTAGAATTAACTCACCCTACCTACAGTGGTGCTTAAAAGTTTGTGAACCCTTTACAATTTTCTATGTTTCTGCACACATTTGACCTAAAACATCAAGTTGATAAAGAGAAACAAATCAAACAAATGAGTAAAAAGGAGACTTTGTCATTTATCTTTTGAGGAAAGTGTAAACATTTAGGATTAGCAGATAAATTGAAAGTGAAATTTGAGTTGTGGTGTCAATCAATGGAATGATGAGTGGGTGTTCTGTTTAATTTAAAGAACAGGGATCTAGCAAAGTCTGATGGTGACAACACATGTCTGTGGTTGTATCATGGCACAAACAAAAGAGATTTTTGAGAATATCAGAAGAAGAGATGTTGATGCTCATCAGGCTGGAAAAAAGTTTGTTTAGACTCCACCCATCCACAGTCAGACAGATTGTGTACAAATGGAGAAGGATCATTATTATTTCCCCAGGAGTGGTTGTCTAACAAAGATCAAGCCAAGAGCAAGGCTTGTAATAGCCTGCAAGGTCACAAAGAACACTCGTGAACTTATAATTTACACTCATGTTGTACAGTACATTTGTGCTGATATTGTAACCATCACATTCATCCCAAAACGAGGAATAGACCAATAAATATTTTCCAGAATTATTTGATATAAAATCTTATTAACTTACACTAAACATTATCAACCTTGTACTGTAACACAGATTTATTCAAAAACGGACAATATTCTGGTTTTTTTTTTCACCTAAGTGCGTAATCGAACCCATAGGATAGAAGACATATGCTATTTACCATATGTTAAAGTGAACATAAACTCTATGAAATAACTGATGATACAGGTGGTGTGTTGATGCCATCAGCAAGTTGGCATCTGTTTCTACATAAGAGTTCTTCACTGTAGGCAGATTGCTAGTCTGCAGAAATGCTTAAATTAGACCAGAGAGATGGCTTCTGTCAGGCCCACGTTGCTGGGAAGTATAAGGCAAAAAAACACCTTCTAGTGAAATTGAAACCCACCCTGTGCAATGCCCCTATTGCCTATTCCTAACATACTCTAATCTAACATGGCATCTGTAGCACCCTCATATTGCAAGAGGACCATAAGTAAACTAGCAATGCACATAACAGACTGAGGAAATGACTTTCCGTCAGTGATGCCTCTCTGCCTCATTGGCCGTCTGTCTCCTCAGATTAGACTCAGTGGGTCACTGGAAATATTCATCCATTTCTAGCATTTCTCTGTACATGAATTCTATCGCCAGCTTTAATTACTGCTTCTAAATGCATTTCCCTTGCACACAGAATAAAGAAGAGGACAGCAGTGTTTATTTCATCCTCTATGGTTAGTGCTGGGTATTAGTCAGCTTAGTCCAGTTGTACTGGGAAGAAATTAATTGCATCAGGCTTAAGCCTCATTAATTGCTTTATTTCACAGCTATGCTTATCATCAACTATAATATAATAATGATTTATGTCATAATCCTCAAAAGGATGGATATGGTGATGAATTTTATATTTGTTATTATTATTTGCACCATATTTTAAATGAAATATCTCGTTAACAGACTATTAAACAATTATAAATATGAAAGGATTAACATTAACTTGCACAAAATGTTTTGGTGAAATATGTTCATGGCTTCCTGCTACAGGATATGAAATAAAAACAGTGTCAAGAAAATATAGGAAGAAGAAAAACATTTTAAAACCAGCTCTTTGCTTCTATAGCCACTGTCCATTTAGTTACCATATACAACACCAAATCAGATCATTTTAAAGCCAACTAAATCTGTTGATTTAAACAGGTGATATCAACATGTGATGGTACTCATGATTTGGTACAAAAACAGTATCCACAAAAGCCTTTGAGTCTTTGAAATATGGGAAAAGACTCTCCAGTTGTATGAAAAAAATTATCTGAATCAGAATCAGAATCTTTATTCGAAGTACCAGAGGTACAAGGAATTTTTCTTGGTGCAGGTGTCAACATTTAACATTTAAATAGAATGAGAAAAATAAAGCTAGACTATATATAAACACAAAATACAATAAGAAACATGAAATAAAAAGTACAAGCAGAAGTCCAATAGGTTATGTGCAATGTAGGTGGTACAATTGAGCAGCAATACAAAATGACCAAAAGTGTAGTTTAAGTATGTTAAGATGAATGTTAAAGTGCACTATGTACTGACTGCAGTGTCT
>BRDA01011151.1:7328-24437 GCA_036984385.1 Crenuchus spilurus | reverse complement strand
AGAAAGTGCTGTGGTCAGATGAGACCAAAATAGAACTTTTTGGTCTGAATTCCACTCGCCGTGTTTGGAGGACGAAGAATGATGAGAACCATCCCTAAAACACCATCCCTACTGTGAAGCATGGGGATGGAAGCATCAGGTTTTGGGGGTGTTTTTCTGCACATGGGACAGGACAACTGTATTAAGGAGAGGATGACCGCGGCCATGTATTGAGATTTTGGGGAACAACCTCCTTCCCTCAGTTAGAGCATTGAAGATGTGTCGTTACTGGGTCTTCCAACATGACAATGACCCAAAGCACACAACCAGGATAACCAAGGAGTGGCTCCATAAGAAGCATATCAAGGTTCTGGAGTGGCCTACCCAGTCTCCAGACCTAAACCCTATAGAAAATCTTTGGAGGGAGCTCAAACTCTGTGTTTCTCAGCAACAGCCCAGAAACCTGACTGATCTGGAGAAGATCTGTGTGGAGGAATGGGCCACAATCCCTGCTGCAGTGTGTGCAGACCTGGTGAAAAACTACAGGAAATGTTTGACCTCTGTAAAGGCTACTGTACCAAATATTAACACTGATTTTCACAGGTGTTCAAATACTTATTTGCTGCAGTAACACACAAATAAATTATTAAAAAATCATACATTGTGGTTTCCAGATTTTTTCTTTTAGATTATGTCTCTCACAGTGGACATGCACCTAAGATGAACATTTCAGACCCCTCCATGATTTCTAAGTGGGAGAACTTGCAAATTCACAAGTTCAAATCCCAGACATATACTTCTCACCATCCATTTACCTGTAGCTGCTTTTTAGCTCTGTCTTCATCTCACCGTTTGGCACAAGGGAATCCATGAAAAGTGTTATAAAACTTATTGTTTGTGCACTTTGAGGCTACAGTATAATTGATTTTGCCATATAAGTGATTCTAAACAGACGCCACTACATTGTTTGCAATGCTTCTGGAAGTAGCTTAACACTACTATTTGTGGTTCCACATTAACAAACCTGTAAGCATAAAATAGTCTATAGAAAGTCCATAAATTGGATGAGGCTGTGCTATAGTGGTGACCCGTCCAATACATCAAACCCAACTAAAACCCAAGGTTCACTGGAATGCAGTAAAGCTGCTATTAATGGCCCATAGCAGTACATTGAACATTTCCTGATCTGAGCATTGAGAGCTTGTTTTGTGTTGTTGTTTAATGTAAGCCCACTATTCTGTGTACTTGAAGGTATGACATTGCTTCATTCCTGAAGGATTTTTCCATTTTTCCTGCAAATTAGTTGAAAGAATGATATCAACACTTCTGGCCCATTATAATGGATGGATGCTTTAGAAGTTTTGTAGCAATGTCTTTAAAGTTAAAACATTTCAAGATTAAAGGGTTTGTTGATCTTGCTGAAGTACATGGCATGGTATTGACTTGGCACTTGATGAATCATTGTTCTGAGTGTCGGTTTGAGGGACAACATTAGTGCCAAGTGACACCCAAAAATAGATCGCCTGAAACAACTCCTCTGTCTGAACCCAAGCTGAAAATGGTGATACTAGCCAAGTTCTTTGCTTCAAACTGCGAAGAATGTATTAACATTTTTCAGTCTGCCATACAGGCTGAAAACAAGAGGAGATTTATGGTTTTTATGACCTTCTTTCTGATAGACTTTCTGTGAAATGAGCGTTTTTTATGGCTTTAAAGTGATATTATAGCTTATTTTGTATGTAAATTAGTCCTAAGTGTATCTGACCCTGAATGTGCCCTTTATGACAAGGCTTCTGTTTAACCAGCCGTATTCATCATTTGGACTGGGTTTATCTATTCCCAATGTCTCTACAGTCATCTTACCCATCAGCTTTATTCGTTTCACCTTTGAATGAATAAATGATTGATGTCTTATTTTTGTCTTATAATGCTTAATGAGTGATAGGCTGAGAAAACTCAGCCTTAGTGTCTTATGTTCATGTCTCTTGTAGCTTTACAGTCACTCCGTTTATCCTTCCTGTACTGCAGGTCTTGAGCAATGCACGTCTGTTCTTGGAAAACCTTCTCAGGTATGTATGCATGATATAGAACATTGGCTTTAAGGGGATTATTACATTGTCAGTGAATTTTTTTTTCCCTCACTTACTTTGTACTAGTTACTGTATTTTCATTTTGTGTGTGTGTGTGTTCAAAAGGCAGTTTTGGTCCCCTGCAGTTTTTATCATCCAGAAACAATGTTACACTATAGAACCTTGACTTACGAGTCTAATTCATTCTGTGACGGAGTTTGGAACTCAATTTGCTCATATATCAAATTAAATCTCGCCATTAAAATGAATTTAAATGCTATTAATCCATTCCAGATCCCCAAAAACCACACCAATGTTATTTGTTACATGTTTTAAATAAGAAAAATTGACATTATAAATAACAAATAATATATAAAAAAATCTAACATAATAAAAGAGAATGTAAAGAGAGAATTTGGTTAATTTAGTGTATTTACATTAAAGATCAGAGAATCTTCTTCAGTGATGTTTGCCTTTTTCACCACTTTCATCATTTTCACTTGCAGGGCGTTTCAATAAAATCCTGTCCAAAGAGCTTTGTTTCTACCTCCATTTCAAAAAGTTTAGAAAATGAGTGAGGCACGTTTGTTTACACAGTGACAAGGCACAACCTTTTATTCTATGCAGTGTCAGCAGTAACCTCTGCACTCACGCTCGCTAGTGACTCCTAGTGGCAAGTGACTGAAGCTCACTCGCTTGTAACTCCGATCATCACATCATAAAGCAAAAAAACTACAGAGCAACGGCTCGTATCTTGAAAAAGGTTGTCACTCGTAAGTCAAGGTTCAACTGTATTAAATGGAGATGGTCCAATTGAAATTATTTTGTTTCATTTTCACATACACCAGTCTGAGATAAGCCATCCATTTATATGCCTCAAAGTTTCTCTTCAAAATTCTCAAAAAAGTGATTAATCTCAGTTACCTATATGAAATTCTAAGATTAATTGCGATGAATTTTTTCAGCGTTTGACAGCCCTTTAAATAACAAACTCTGACCCAGGTAAATTATTCCAAAATGGAGAAAGTTATTAAACAATCAGTAGAAATAGTTTAAAGGGGAAAGAAGTAATTCAATATAATGAAAAGTGGACAAAATGGCATGCTGGAAATATATTTACATTTGCTACAAATGCAGTATCACTTGCAAGAGATTTTTTTATGATTGACTTGATGTTTGATGGTTGAAATGTTCATAGTTTAATATATGTGTAGGTTATTTATTTTTAAAAAGTGTTCATATGCATGTCTGTCCACTTTTGAAAAATGTTTTTGAAATCACAGGTAAAATCTGATTACATTGTCATAAAGAGTTGACACAAAGTCTTTGACTCACCTAAACACAAAAATAAAGGATATTCTAGCTACAGTGGAGGATTCTAAAAGGTTCCAAGGTACCAACAGGCCTTGCTCTTTTTGTTGAAAAAGTTTATCTTTCCATGAATGAGACACTGTGCTGAATATTACAAGCTTTCATATTGATCTCCCTTACATCACTGTATTGTAATACCAACAGGTTGTTCATTTGAAATCAATGAGAAATCTGTTGTAAGTGAGTTGTAATTTTTTGGATGAGTCCTTAAGATTTACTGTGTACAACCAGCATCAATTGAAGTCATCTCTTAAATATTGTAAACAAATATATAAAAATCACTGACCTTTGCCCAAAATGACCTCTTTGTTGGATCATGACAATTCCTTGATTCAGCCAAACATCAAGAGAAGCATCTGTGATTGGTTAGGATCCAATGAAACATTCAGTGATTGGCTAGAGACTCACACTTTTCTGTCAGTATTGCACTGATGTAGAGATAATATTTGATCAATATTTTAGGCAGCCCTGCTGAAATCCCAAGACTAAGATTTACACTACTGCTCAAAAGGGGTCTGCCAGAATTTTCCACTACGTCCACAACATTCCTACATGCCATTATACTTTACATGAAATTTGCACTAAACTTCTGGCAGACAGTAAACCTATAATCTGACTGTCAGCATCTTGTGGGAAACACTGAAACTGAGCTTAATTGTGGTGACATTGTTCTACGTCACCTACCACAGAAGATTGTCCATCAGGAACAGCGGCAACGTTTGTGGATTTTATTATAGACTATAAACAGCTATAAAATAAGAGTTAAGTACAAGTAACTTAATGTGACCCAGACTTTTTAAGCAGTGGTGTAACTTATTAAGTATTAACAATAAGGATTGTAATAACGTTAATGTGCAGAGTCTGTTTTGCCATGGAGAAATGTGCACAGGCCTGGCTCTCTCAACGTGGAAGTGTTGAACCCCATGCTGAGGGCACCATATGCTGCCATCATGTTATACACTGCTGCATGCAAGCAGCCAGTTTCCAGCTGCCAGCTCAAATCACAGCCATGTGCAGTGCTGTGAACAATTTCACATGCAAAACAAACATTTACGGGACGCAGTTAGAGCAGATGTGCAGCTGAGACAGGTAGAGACAGGTAATGGTTTATAGCAGAAGACACAAGCAGATGTGTAAGTGAATTGTTCAACAGTATAAAATGCTGAATGTGGATTATATACTCAGTAAATGAAGATATAAACACTATAATCATGGTGAATACACTGCATGTAAAGGTCTCTTTTGAATAATTATTGTACATTGCTCTGTTTTAAGGTATGGCATTCTGGTCGACCCCATTCAGGTGGTGTCTTTGTTCCTGAAGGACCCCTATAGCTGGCCTGCTGCCTGCCTTATCATTGGTATGTAGACTGACTTCCTGAGCTTTCAGCACGACATGTATTTGGTCCTCACTAGGACTGTCACTGTTCATTATATTAATAATCAGATTGTCTACAGCTAATCAGATTTTAAAAACAATAAACAACACAATTAGACTTGGCTGATCCATAACAAAGCACACTTGGAAGCTAAAAAGACTTAAAAGTGTAACATTTTGTGAAATGAAGTGCAAGTGAATGAGTAATAATGCCAAATAATCAGGGCTCATTTTTTGAGAAGATGCATTTTATATCAGATATTGTTTTTAAATTGAGCAATCAGATCAGATGATTCATCATTACAGGCTCAATCAAAAGTATATAATATGACTAATAAACTTTTATTTTCTTTTGATGAACTTTACTTGCAGCACAAAACCAATGAACTAAGAGTGTGTTTACATTCAAAGGTTTTTGCTGCTTCAAATGAATTGTTTCTGATTGGAGATTACAGCAAACTGTTTATATACACATACATGTAATCTGATGCATGGAGCATCCACGTAACAATGATAAGTCTTTTTAATAAATAATTATTATTTTTAAAGTGTGAAATGTTATTCTCAGTGGTGTTTTATGTACTTATTAAACAGGAGATGGTTAGAGGAAGTATTTATTGCAATTATATGTTGAACTTGTTAGGCATCCTTTGTGAAACTGGCATGTGAAAGAATATACTCTCAGTTTCTGTCTGGGAATGTAATTGGATACACAAGTTTGCACGGCTATTATAATAGTTTATTTGAATGACAACCCACTGTTTATGGGTTTTTTTTTTTTTGGGCGGGGGGTTGTTTTTATTTTTGTTTTTTTGTAGAAATGTATTTTGGGTTGGCTTAGTCTGTTCCAATTTAATTATCAGTCTGATTATTAAAAGATGATTAGACTGTATGTGTGAACTTGAAGTATTGTGTATATATGTATCATGATACAGGGTTTCCATTTCGGTATACGACTGCATCTTAAAAGCTAGCATATTAAGAAAAGGCTTGTTTTCGTAATTTAACTCAAAAATGTCTATATTTTATAATGACTACAAGTAAAATGACACATTTCAAGCCTTTTTTGCTTTAATGTTGATATTGTATGAATAGTAATTTACTGAAACTGGAAGTGAAATCTTCTAACAGTGTGAGATTCTCAATTTCAGATTTTTTGATCAACAGTAAAACTAAAAATACTTGAAATTTCACTTCACATGTAATAAATATAAAATATCCCACAGCTTATCTTTGTAAATACAATTAGGAACACATGAATTTGTCATATTATAATTTTTTGATGAAGTCCTATGTTTCAGTTCTGTCCGCAATGTGATACATTGTGATTTTAAGTCTAATTTTAGGAAAATAGATCGATTTGCTAATTCTAACATTAGCAGTGAAGAGACTAATGGCTGAAGCACTGGTATCTAATGGTCTGCCATCAATCTTTGCATGTAAGCTATTAATAAAAATCAATACTGTTGTATTTGAAAATTGATACAGTGTCACAAAATATAATATTGTGATATTCAAGGTATCGATTTTTTTTGCACACCTGCTAACTCGAAAAAGGGTGTCTTCCATCCATTCATCCGTCCATCTTAAGTGCTCAATCCTGGTCAGGGTTGTGGCTAGTCGCCCACTGGGCACTGTGGAGGGCATTACACTGTTTGAATTGTAGACAGGACAAAGGGTGTCTTATGTTGAAGAAATGTCTAAAGTGACTAAATTTTGTGCACACAGACACAAAAAGCCACCTCTGGGTTTGATTCTTGAATGTTACAAAATGTCAAAAGCCGACTGCTTCACATTCTGAAGGGAAAGGTCTAGCTGGGATAATGTTTGGGTGGTTTAAAAAGCACATTCACTGATCTATTTGTTCCTACAGAACAGTTTCTAAAAGAAGCTCTCCTGTTTTAGCTGTGAGAGCTAGTTTGGTTATAATAGTCTGTGCTAAGCACTCCCAGTTTTGTGGCTGTCTTGGCATACAGCAGGCACTGTAGTGATGTTATGTGTGAGTGCTTACCACACATATGGTTTGTGTGTGTGTGTGTGTGATCCCTCCTGTCACAGGGTTCATTCTGAGGGCAGAAGGTTCTCAAATTGTTCTGATTGCTGACTGAAAAACTGAGCTGTGTCAAATGCAAATGAAGATATTTTGAGGGTGTCTTTGCTTCTGAGACATGGAGTCCATTTAAATTCAGTTTATTGTAATTAAAAAATGTAAGTAATGTGAAGTTAGAGCGTCATATAAGATCTTTCTTACCCACATTGGTTGGTCTTGTTGGTCTGATTGGTCGGTCTTTTTGGGTCGGTGTTGTCGGTCTGGTCAGTCGGTGTTGTCGGTCAGTCTTATCAATCTGGTCGGTCGGGGTTGTTGGTCGGTCTTGTTGGTCTGGTCGGCCTTGTCGGTTGGTCTTGTCTATGTTGTCGGTCGGTGTTGTCAGTCTGGTTGGTCGGTCGGTCGATCTTGTCAGTTGGTCGGTCTTGTCGATTTTATTGGTCAGTCTGTCTTGTTGGTCTTGTCTGTGTTGTCGGTCTGGTTGATTGGTGTTGTTGGTCTGTCTTGTTGGTCTTGTCTGTCGGTCTGGTTGGTCGGTCTTGTCGGTCTGGTCAATCGGTGTTGTGAGTCGGTCTGGTTGGTCTGTCTTGTTGGTTGGTCTGTCTTGTCGGTCTTGTCTGTCAGTCTTGTTGGTCTTGTCTGTCGGTCGGGTCGGTCGGGGTTGTCGGTTGGTCTGGTCGGTCTTGTCAGTTGGTTTTGTCTATGTTGTCGGTCGGTGTTGTCAGTCTGGTCGGTCGGTCGATCTTGTTGGTTGGTCGGTCTTGTCGATTTGATTGGTTGGTCTGTCTTGTTGGTCTTGTCTGTTGGTCTGGTCGGTCGGTCTTGTTGGTCTGGTCAATCGGTGTTGTGAGTCGGTCTGGTCAGTCTGGTCGGTCTGTCTTGTTGGTCAGTCTGTCTTGTCGGTCTTGTCGGTCTTGTCTGTCAGTCTTGTTGGTCTTGTCTGTCGGTCGGTCGGTCTTGTCGGTCTGGTTGATTGGTGTTGTTGGTCGGTCTTGTCTGTCTGTCTTGTTGGTTGGTCTGTCTTGTTGGTCTGGTCGGTCGGTCTTGTTGGTCTGGTCAATCGGTGTTGTGAGTCGGTCTGGTCGGTCTGTCTTGTCGGTCTTGTCTGTCAGTCCTGTTGGTCTTGTCTGTCGGTCTTCTCGGTCTGGTCAATCGGTGTTGTGAGTCGGTCTGGTTGGTCTGTCTTGTTGGTCGGTTGGTGTTTTTGGTCTTGTCTGTCAGTCTTATCAGTCTTGTCTTGTCTTTCTGTCTGGTCGGTCGGTGGGTGGGTCAGTTGGTCAAAGCATGTTAATAAAAACATTTGAACAATACATGTTTTGAGCAATGGATACGATAAGTTATTTTGATCACACTATCGAGATATAGTGAACCAAAACAGAAGTATTGACAGAAAAGCATGACTTTCTATGTAAATGTCATTTTCTCTCTTCTTACAGTTTCTAATTTGTTCATACTTGTGGCATTGTACACCGAGAGGAAATTAGCCATGGTGAGTTTCGCAGCTACACCGATACGGAGACATTCATATGACTGTGTTGTGTTGTGTTTGTGACATATTATATAAAGATGGATAATGATTTATTGAAAAGGTAAATCGGTAGTAATCAGAGTTTTTCTTGAAGTCTGAGTAATTGTGACTACACTAATTACTGACTAATTATTAATTTATCAAGAAAGTCAAATAAATTTTCATTGAGCAGTTGAACTTTAATGAATCCTGATGAATATACAGTGGCTGGGTAGGAATGACGTGAATGACCAGATATAGTGTTTTCCTCATTTATTCAGGGGACCTTCAGTGAGCAGCTTGGCCTCCTGATACACATTATCAACCTGTCAGTTGTCTTGTGTTTTCCAGTGGTGACCGTGCTCATGGTGCCCTCCGTAACACCAGGTGAGGGCTCAAGCACTGGCACTTTATCTTTGGGCTTTAACCAGTATTCTGTTATATAAGTGTTCTCCTTGCTGATTTAATGAGCAGTTAAGGCCGTGTGGAATGTGGGAAAACTGTACAAATTTATCCACTGCAAATCCATTCCTAATCCATAATCTTGTGAAACTCTAAACAGTGTGTCCTTTAAGGATCCAGCAGTAATAAAATAAATGGCACAGCCAAAGTTATACTTCCATTGAATTTACTGTGTTGAGTCTTCATTTCTGAATTTTTGTATTTTTTATTTTAAAGTCAAAAAATGACTATAACATTTTTTTTAATTAATTTCTGCATCCCAAATATGGTAGTGACTGAAAGCTTAGAATCTAAATAATCTCTCTGACTTACAAATGACAATTAATATCTAAGCACAGCATACTTTTATCGTCACCGGCTGTAACTGTGACTTCAGAGGGCTTAGGTTTGCCTTAACTGCTATAAAATCTGTGGAAACACATCCTCAAGATGCTGATAAGCCTACACAGTTCATATTATAAATACACGGTTGTGTGTACTACATTCATAATGCATTATATCAAGCTAATATCAAGACCTCCCCCAGACTGTCTAGTAGGGAATGTATTGCCTCATTTCCTCTGGTCCATACCTTTTTCTGGCGCTCCTGTTTCTCCTCATCTGTTAGCACGATGGGAGGTGACAAAGACACTCCATCTGTTGGGTTTGTGTTGTACACCACCCGTCTAGATCAGACAATAAGGTCAACGGAGAGGCCACTGGGGCTGCTACTGGCATTACAGCCCAGTCAGAGTGACTCTCTCTGGAGCAGAGTTCTCCTCCAGAGCCCCTGCACGGACCATTTCCACCCAGCATATGGCTGCTATTGATAAAGCAGTGGTGGGCCACATGCATTTGTACGGTGCCAGGGCTGGGATGGAGAATGAATTTAGACAAGCAGGGTGGCGGGAAAGCTTTTGGGTTATGAGTAGTCTTGACTCCAGCCTTCCTAAGTTCTGTAGTGTCTGGATACACTGAGCAAAATGGAATCTGATTGGTTACAGTCTACACTGTCTTCCCACTGAAAAATGGCTTTATATGATTCGCATTAGCTTACCCCAGCAACCATAGTTGTACTTGTACCTGTTTGGGGGAAAACGCTTAGTTTTTTGTTCTTTGTTTTTATTTAGCCCTTAGACGTCAATAGTTATTTCTTTTAATTGATACTCAAACGTAATTACCTCATACAATAGTTCTGAAATTAAGGATATTGATGGGGAAGTTTGTATCCCTTTGTACGTGAGGATTTGAGTGCATTCAGCCATAAAAGCATTAGGTACCATCTCATCCCAGAGGTTTTTGCTGCAGCTCCAATGCCGGGGAGCTTTTTAACCATCTCTTTGATTGGTTATGGGGCTGGTGTTCAACTGCTACATAGCATCCCATTCTTTTGGAATGCTTTTCTATTGAGATTATACAAGCTGTGTATAATTGAACACCTTAGCCTGCTTTGTCATACTTGTATTAGTAAATGTACATCAATCCGCAATGACATTAAAACCAATTTGTTAATATGCAGCCAGTCCTCCATATTCCACCAAAACCCATGTTTTAACCCACGTTGATGTGAGCTTCTTGCAAGTTGTGAGGTGGAGCTGCCACAGATGCTTAATCAGATTGAGATCTGGGAGAATTTATATATATATCTCTACTTTTTTCTTGTTTCCTTCTCATGATTTCTACTCATAACCATTTGCCTCTACCTGTGCGTGTAGTTGGTGGTGTGTTTTCACTGGGAATCTACACCATGCTGTTTCTGAAGCTGTACTCCTACAAAGACGTGAACAGGTGGTGCCGAGAGAAGACACAGGCAAAGGCTCGCACTCTGTCCAGATCACTGTCATGTGAGTACACTGACTGTCCTCTGGGCAAGGACTGCCTGCACTGTCTCTACTACCATCCATATTGATTGACTAGTTAATTACCATTCAGATCAATTCACTTCCATGTTTTTTCGGTTGGATAGAGAATCAAACAAGATTGCATACTATTTCATACCAGGTGTTACAGAGATGGGGTATAGAAAAACAAAACAATATCCCATAGGACCCAAAACTGGAGGCTGCGTTAGCGTAATAGCCAATTATGAGCAACTTGTCAAATATCACTGTGTGCTCACGTCTCCATCCTACTATCATGTGTTTAATGAGATGTCTCTCTGACTTTTGTCAAATGACACCTGTGACCCAGTTTTTTAAGGATTTGTTTTGTCTGGCCAGAGAACTGTAATATTTTGAAGAAAATCTGTTGTGCCAAGCCTATTCATGCAGGTCATTTATATTGCCCTCTGCAGGCATAAATAAAGCCTGCACGTCATGCTCTGACAGAATCTGAGGCTCATTTCAACTTACATTGGCATATATCATTACTTTTCACAACCAAATGGATGAAAATTGTAAAAAGTTGCTTCAGTTTACCATTTTTAACTCAACAGTGTTATGGTTCTCTCAGTAAAGTAAACAACAGTATAAGATAGATGGTAAATTCCAAAATTCCACCCATGAATTCTTCCTCAAAACATAATATATTGTGTGTTATCAGCTTTTTCACCTCATACAACTACACATCATTTTGTCAGCATCAGCTTATATCCTAAAAAGGGAAAATTCTGTTGACAAATTTAAATAAAATTCTTGAAAATTATGAACCATGAGCTAGAACTTTACGTAAACAAACAGTATTTCCCAGAAATAATGTAAATCCAATTACCAGTAATCTGTTCAAGACACTCCAAAATATTAACAAAAATACATTTTATATAGAATAACTACAGTTTTACACACAGAAACCAATGAGAAATAAACACAAAAGACTAATGAAATGGATAAATGAACATTTAACGTCACTCTTACGAGTTTACGCTCCATTTTATAGCATGCCGGTGTGGTCCAGCCTGCAGATTTTATGTACACCAGTTTTCTGAGTTCTGAGCTATTTGTTTTCGCACCCGCTGTGCACTTTCACTTTAGTGTGATGTGTTTTAGTTTGTTTTGAACATTATCAATGAGAAACAAAACCAAAACGAACAACGAACACTTGGGTGAGTGATGAACGTGTGGGTGGATACTTTGCTTTCATGAGTTATGCGGGAATGCTGATGATAACCGGGTGGATGAATGATAACTGGGGCAAAATTTCACAGAAAAAAGTTGACAGTGACCAAATTGTACAATAACCAGGGCAAATAATAACCGAGGTTCCACTGTATATAATATAATATAATACATGTAAGTATCATTTTAAGCCTTTTTTTGTTATATTGTTGTTCAGTATTGCTTACAGCTCATGAAACTCCAGTCTACATTTTCAAAGTTCAAAATATTTCATTTCAAACAGTATCAACCTTAAACCAAAAAAGACTAGTCATTCAACTACTGATGTGATGATTTATAGCCTATCAACAAACACTTGCAGAAGATTGGCACCCCTGGTGTAATTACCAGCTCTACCTCGCACTGATACCAGTAATCCTCTTGTTATGTATTGTTATGAAGCTTGGATCAGCAGGCCGCAAGTTACCAGTATTGAGACCATGAACCAGTGGTGCTCACATTTTTTCAGCCTAGCACAGGTATAAATGATCTCCTGTCCATTCACATGTCTGCTGACTCTCCTTGCATACAACAGGTCCATCAAATCCATCCAGTTCTGGACCAGCATATGTATCTTACCCTGGAAACCTGTCCATCAGAGGTGAGTTAACATGCTAGGGTCTGATTTTTCATTTGTATTTTCTGTCATGGCTGTGATTTTAATGGGAGACTATTTGTTTTACTTAAATGTTTCTTAATCACCTCTTCTCACTCTTGCAGATTTATATTATTTTGCTTTTGCTCCCACGTTGTGCTATGAGCTGAACTTTCCTCGTTCTCAGTCTGTACGTATGGGTTTTCTGCTCAGGAGGCTGTTTGAGATGGTAAGTGTTGTATAGCTGTTTTATTTCTTGGAGTGGACTAAAAGTGACTGTTATTAATGAACAAAGGTGTGAAAAGTATTGATATTCATTGCTCAGGTAGAAGTATAGATACTAGGGTTTAAAAAGACTTTTATAGAAGTTGAAGTATCAACTTAAGCTTTTTACTCAAGTAAAAGTACAAAAGTTCTGGTTTCAAAACTACTTAAAGTATAAAAGTAAAAGTAATGTAAGGAAAACAAATGCCAAAACTTAGGTTGTGCCACAGGGGCATATAGTGCATTACCCAACCCCCCACCCCCAATATATTTTTTTTCTAAAAGCCGTAATGACTATAATTATATTAAAATGGTAATGTTGACATTTTTTGGGATGTATTGGCTTCCTGTTTCAGCTGCATATCTGCCTCTTAAAAATAAAAACATTTGAGTAATTTTAAATAAATTAGTGGACCATATATGTGTAGTACTGAGCTTACTGGAGAGTGACGAGACACGTGACGTGCAGGTGTGATGGATCGCTTACCAATAGGGTATCAGAATGGTATATGTTTATACTTATCATCCAACCAATCACATTCACTCTTTCTGGATGGCTCAGTTTATCTGGAGAGGATGTTTTTTAAATGAAGACAAACCGAAATGAAATACGTAGAAATAACGAGGCTGTTTTTAAAATATAAGGAGTAGAAAGTACCAATAATTACATGAAAATGTAAGTAAGTAGAAGTAAAAAGTCGTCCGAAAATAATTACTCAGTAAAGTATAGATAACCACAATTTCTACTTAAGTATAGTAACAAAGTATTTGTACTTCATTACTTGACACCTCTGATAATGACTCTGTATGTCTATTACAGTTGCTTCTTACACAGCTATTGGTTGGCTTAACACAGCAGGTATGAATCATATTATTTTGCTGACATAACAGAATTTTAGGGATAATGCTTTAAGCCATTTTTTATCTGATTGGTGTAGATCTGTCAACACCAAATCAGTTCATATCTGTATGATACATGTGTGCTGATACATACTTAAAGCTAACCAAGCCAGATTTGATCATACATTAAATGTCCAAATGTCTGTTCACAACTCTTCTAATGAATATATTCACCTGCTTTAAGTTGCACCCATTGTTATCACAGATGTACACACACAGCTTATGTAGTCCCTGCAGATAATAGAGTAGGACTCTGTAGAGCAGATACAGATAAACCTATTGGCAACATGCCTGATGCCAGGCCTGGCTTAGAGGGTTCTAAAGCTGCCCAGTATTGAACCATATAGCAGTGGAACGGTGTTCTCTGGAATGATGCTGCTCCATCAAGTACTTTTGGGATGAGTTGGGGTTGAGGTGGGATGGTGATTAACATCATGACCTCACTAACACTTGATTTGCTGAATACAATCAATGCTTTGTGCTTGGATTTCATATTGTGCTCGTTTCACTTGTTTCTGTTGTTTTTTAGTGGATGGTACCAGTCATACAAAGTTCAATGAAGCCACTGCAGGTAAGCTGTTCTGTTCTTTTGTTTTTTGTTTGGCACAGCATGTTAAACCTTTAATTAACCTACATTTCTTACACACTGATGCTTCAGGATATGGATTACTCCAGAATGATTGAGCGTCTGCTCAGGCTCGCTGTAAGTACCATAAATTATTTATTTTAGTAACACTTTCCAGCAAGCTATCAGCAATGGTGCATTTTTTATAGCTCTGAAGTATGTTGACGTAAGCAGGAGAAGAAGGAAAAACGTGAATGAATGCAAACCCTGCATGTCATCATTTCTTTCAAACATCAGGTTCCTAACCACTTTCTGTGGTTGATATTCTTCTACTGGTTTTTCCATTCATCTATGAACTTTGTGGCTGAGATTCTGAGATTTGGAGATCGAGAATTTTACAGAGACTGGTGGTAAGTAGATTATTATTAATATGCTGAAGGAAAATCCTCATTGGGTAACTGACTGTCTTACCAGTATGTGATTGGCCAGTCACACAGAGCGCCCGCCACTCCCTACACAGACACGTCTGTGTGTGTATGTGAGAGTGGGGCACAGCTCTGGCTGCACAGACAGTCACTCAGTCACACACACATGCACACACAGACAACCACACACACACCTTAATCAATATTGTTTAACTTTGTGTGGAAAAAAAATGCCAAGAACGTTAAGTAGTAAAAATAAATAAATAATTGAAAGAAAAAAAATAAGTTTGATCATAAAATAAAATGTAATAAAAATTTAAAAGGAAGTTGTGTTGAGTATGACAACTCTTGTTCATGAATAGTAAATAGTTCTCGTACTTTTGTGATCAAAAACATTGATTTGAATCTCAGTGTTGAGGCTCTTCTGTAAATAGTTTTCAAATAAACAATACATATAGCAACATCTGATCAATCCATATAATTTCAGACTTAAAATAATGTACAGATTTAAGCCCCACCCACTTCCTGCTAAACCACTCCCAATTCCGGTTTAGGCCCCGCCCACTCCAAGTACAGATATGTATACAGATAATTTAGATGGTTGAACAGATACAGATAGTGGTGTACTCACTTTGTATTGTGCGTTTGTGTTGGTTTATTTGTTTGTTTGTTTTTTGTGCTGTGTTAGAGTCTTGCTACGTTCACATTACAAGCCACATTGCTCAAATCAGATTTTTTGCTCAAATCAGACTTAACTATCTTGACGGTTCACATTCACAAATGTAAGTGAGCTGTTTCTGTCTGTAATGTGAACCAATCTGTCCCTGAAACGGGACACATGCGCACATTTATATGTGTATACACATCACCTTCATCAGCAACAACAAAAAGCATCACATTTGTGCAGGGTTGCCAGGTTTGCAAAAATACAGTCGGCGGTAAAACTTAAGAGTTGGCGGTTTGCAGGGTTTTTGCACTAAATAAAAGAAGACATTTAATGAGAAAGTAAGATTTGAAGAATATTTATGTTTTAAAGCTCATTGAAATGTATGTCACCTTAGATTTTGTGCTAGTTTCCGGCTGTATAGTGTGACTTTCTGTTACAAGATCGGTAGGAGGTTTTGGGGGATCTGGCAACCCTGTATTAGTGAGACTGATGTTAGTAAAACAGACGTGTTAGTAGCTGATGTGTGATGGTGTTTAGCTCAGGAGGACAGTAAACAGGTGCTGGACTGTACATGATCAGGTGAAGAAGGTGAATAAATGCCAGCTGGCTGCTTTTACTGTTTTTACAGCGACGTGAGTAAACGAGAGAAGCCAATGCTGGCTCACCCACTTTGCGCATGCATACAAACAAAAAGACATGAAATCTGATCTGACCGTCACATTCAAGTCTCATGTCCACAGATCTGATACAGATCTGACCTGAGCCACATTAAGGCAAAAGATGGGATTTGAGTCACTTCATCCTGGTAATGTGAACGTAGCCTTTGTTTGTCTGTTTTTGAAGATCAAAACACATTTAATGACCAATTTATGCAGAAATCCAAGTAATCCCAGAGTTCACATAATTTTTCTTGCAACTGTATAATTTTAAATGCATTTTTATTAGTTTGCTCAATTTCTTTTCAGGAACTCTGAAACTGTAACATATTTCTGGCAGAACTGGAACATTCCTGTTCATAAATGGTGCCTTCGGTAAGTGCCTCAAAGCTTTGAAAGTGTAGACAGCTGCAGAGAAGCTGGATCAAAAACAGCACAGTGAAGCGCATACAGAGTGTAATGAAGAGACACTATAATGTGATCTGTCGGGCGCATTATGTATGGTTATTTACTGTGTTGACTGTTTATTCTCACTCTTTCTCTTCAAAGACACTTTTACAAGCCCTTGCTGAGGAAAGGGGCAGGCAAGTTAGTGAGCCAATCAGCAGTTTTCTTCGCCTCTGCCTTCTTTCATGAGGTGAGCTCTACATAAATCACATTGTTTTGAATATTGATTCATATGTCCATTAAAGTTAATAACTTGTGCAGGCTTAATAACCTATGTGAGTGGAAGTTTGGGATCTCATGGAATGTAAATTCTCTCCAGTGCATCAGTAAATGGTCTTCTAGCTCACCTGCTGTCACTTAAGAATATTAATATTGTCTGATTTTTTTTACGTTATCACATTACATTGTCTTGTGCTTCTGACAGTTATTGTCAAATGGAAAAAGTCTGAAGTGTCTCTGTCAACACAGAACATTTTAAATGTTCGTACAATTTCACTGCCACTCAAAAGTTTGGAGTCACCCAGAATTTTCCATATATTTTTTTTTAGCTAAGACTATGATAAACCAGAAGTTTAGTACAAGTGTCAAGGGATGTATGAATATTCTGGATACACTAGAATAGGAGATATTAGTCCATAAACAACCTTTAATAAACACTAGTAATCACTAGAATAGGAGATATTAGTCCATAAACAACCTCAATAAA
>BRDA01011149.1:7539-20351 GCA_036984385.1 Crenuchus spilurus | reverse complement strand
TTACAAATAAAATATTGACATTTGCCATCTCCACATCATTGCATTCAGTTTTTATTCATAATTTGTTTAGTGTCCCAACTATTTTGGAATCCGGTTTGTATTACAAAGTCTTTCCTAGAGTAGAGTCAACAAACACAAATTAGATTTTTTAATACCCTTGATTTTGGAAGAAACAATAGTTTTCACTCTATTGTATATTCTAAACAGGTATTTGCAGACATTAGCTTCATGTTTATAGACGTTATACTGGTTGTAATTCAACTTTTAGTTGAAGTTTTTGGTCGACTAAGATAATCTGAGTGATGAGTAAAGAATGAGACGCCTTTACCACTGTTCACTGTATTTTACATCATTCTGCTCAGTTTGTATTAACTGCTGCTTCTACCACTGACTACATACATTATCCAGCCACTGTTCATGTTTGGAGATGTGTAAAAAGGATGACACATGCACACCCTCATTCCAGCAACTGAACCCGTGGGCTTACTCTGCAACATCACCTCCGCTCCTCTCCGAGATGCTTTTTGGCCTGGATTTCTCAGGCCCCTTACTGCTGACATCTCACAGTTTGAGTGAAGTCTCTTGGAGGGCTCTGTTGAGTGCTACTCACTCACTCGCATCCCTCTAGACTAAGTCAGCCTTTCTCTCTTCGTTCTCATTTCGCAGCAAAAGCTCCTTCTCCGAGCTCATTAACTACCCGCTAATTTTCAGCCCGGTGAGTCTTTCCTGAGCTGAAGTTTAAGCTCTTCTTTCTCCTCCCTTCTCGCTTCCTTTCTGCATGTCGGCAGGCGCCTAAACAACATGCATAATGCATGCATCTCTCATTAGGGTGATTGTCACAGGAAAAACATCGACAGGCTCGCGGCAGGGTTTTCTACGATTCCAAAAAATTGCATTTTCAAGGGCCTTTTTTCTTTTGTTTTTCTTTTTTCTCCCCCTCCCTTCCTCGCTTTATTTATCAAAGGCTTCGCACAATCAGCCATCATCGCGGCTGGGAGGGCTGCGGGGAAACAGATGTTTACTGATTAAACGTAAGCACCGTGCCAGCGTGGCTGTATTACGGCCCATTCACGGAGCGAGAAAGGACAGGAAAAGCCAGGGGAAGAGAAAGAGGAGGAAAAATGAGCTGGAAAGCAAGAAGAAAATCTGACAAAACGCAGGCACTGAGCAGCCAGCCGACAAGCCGCCTTTACTGCAGCGCCGTTTGATTGTCGAGATTGTTCTTCAGAGGATAATTCCCTCCCTCCTCCACCTTTTTCTTCTAATGTGGTGCTTAGCCCATGCGGCACTTAGTCACAATCAGGGCTGGAGTTTACACAAACATTCACATCTAATACAAGATTAGGACTGGGTCAGAAATGTCTCGTTTTTTTTATCATTTCATTTGGAAAAATATCAGTTGCTACATCATTGCTGTCATAAGAAAACACTTTAACTTTATTGGAGAAGGAAAAACAACCCAAAAAATGGCACATTCCAAACCTGAAGATAATCATTTAAGACATTTTATATATAAATACAAGCAGTGTATCCATCCATCCTTCCATTATCACACCCGCTTAATCCTTATCAGGGGGTTGTACCCGCTCACTGGGCACAGGGCAGGGCATTACACTATTCAACTAAGCCCAGGACAGGGTGCCAATCCATCGCTGGCTGCGCACACACACACACACAGACAATTTAGAGTACCCAATTCACCTGACCTCCATGTTTTTGCACTGTGGGAGGAAACCGGAGACCCCGGAGGAAACCCACGCAGACACGGGAAGAACATGGAAACTCCATCCAGATGGGATTTGAATCCAAGACCTCAGGGCTGAGAGGCGAACGTGTTAACCACTAAACCACCGTGCCGTCCCATAAGCAGTGTATATATAAACAACATTTTTACAGGGTGAAAATGCAAGATCTTATACTTTATGTATCCAATACTGAAGAAAAAATGTAGACGTTATGAGTCCTTCTTATGACAGCAACAGTATTTCCTAAGACTCAACAAAACAGATATAAGGAAATTCAAAAACACTGCACGTAGCTGCCTAGGGTCTACCGTTTTATGCTATGATCAAATGCTTAGACGTCTCCCTCCTTGTTTATTGTACCATAGCAGCATATGTTCAATTTAAGTTCAAAGCCTTCACTGAAAAGCTGCACCAAAGCACAGCAAGATCACTTTATCAGAAACAATCTCAAGCATTAAGAAGTTTGATTATAATAACCATTGTTATTGTTTTACCGCACAGTCTTTGGCAGGAGGCGAGGAGAGACAGTAAGAGGGGGCAGGAAGTTTTAAAAACCTAAAACGATCCTGGCACCGTCGCTTACGACCTACAGACACGTTTACACTGCCGGTTCCAGTGCCTGCCTGCCGGAGTGTTTCAAGTTGGGCCAAGTGTAATGGAACTTGCTGAGCCGCCTGTCCTGCATTAGCCTCTAATGGCACTTCTGTGTCCATCCAAACATAGGTTCCACTAGCGCTCCACAAAAGAACACCTCACCAGACAGTCTGGAGAGAGAGAGAGACAGCCGTCCGGTCCAAGAATGTGGTTTTGAAGAACAGCGGCACTTTTGCTCAAGTGTAACTTTCACATAAATCTTCCCAGACTTTCATTACAATGCACTTGGCAATCATTTATTTCCCCTCTTATTTCTATTTTACAATTTACAAACTAGATAAAAAAGACCATAAATAAATGACATGTACCTAAATTCATTCAAATAAAAAAGAGACAAAGAAAATGATGGCAGTATACAGAGATGCAAATAAGTACAGTGTTAACCCAAATGTCTAGATTAACAGAAACAAATTCATTTGTTAGTCTGATTCCCCAGAATAAACTACATTAAGAAGCTTGGCACAATACATTCTATAGCTCTCAGCCTCCCCCACATTCCTTGCATATTCCAAACAGGTCCTCAAAGGCTGAGAGCGAGTAGTGAAGAAGAAAAAAAACAAGATATTAAAGGAACAGAAGAGATTTCAGGGTCTGAGGATTGAATGTGTGAATGTGACTGAATCACACTGACATCTCCTCTAAAACAAAGATCAGCTGGCCGACACGAGTCAGGAAGTCTTTTTCCCTTTTTATAAACATTCCCGCAATAAGGTCTATGTGCCTTATCCATCATCCCAGGCCACTGCCGTTAAGTTTCTGATCTTCTGAGTTCACACAAGTATGACCCATATCTCCAGGAGCGCTACAGTCCCCAGAGACTTCCTCGTGCTGGCAGAAGAAACAGCGTGGTTTCACATACAGCGAACCATTTAGGCATTTTCTTTTCCAGCAAGTAGCCACAATTTAGCACTCTGTAGTGTTAGCGCACGCTGTGTAGATGTATGTCTACGTTCTGTGAGAGAATGTTCATAGAAGTCTTAAGCTAGCATACAATGCTAGCATGCGCAGTGTGAAAAGAAAAAGGAAAATGTAATCATGGACTGAAGCTCGTAGGAATCGAGCAAACAATCCTCAGGCTCTTCTCAGCTTGTGTGACGTTCCTGCCACTGAAGCATTTCGGCATTCACCGCGAGTCCTGGGAATTGTAGTCCTGGTCCCAGTGCGGAAGCAGTTGTGATATGAGGCTTGCCGTGTTTTTACGCCGAGGCGGTGAAGGATATCGCTCCACTGCAGACGTACCGAGGCTGACGCTGCGGAGAGACGGAAATAGAGAGAAAGTAAGTTTGAGGCTGTTTCAACACTCAAGGGCAAAAACAAAGCATTAGCTGAAGTAATCCTCTGAGTATGGGAGCTGAAATTGCTGTTTTGCTCTGTTGCTGGGACGCTGGGGAGAAACACATTTCTCCGTTTTGGATACAGGTTCGTTTTGTGTTTTTTTGTTGAGAGTGTCCTGCCGAACAGCGTTAACATCTGCCAGTAACTCATCTCTGCTGGCCTGAATCCCACCTAGAGTGTGGATAAATAACGGCGGGGCGCCGAGAGGAAACTGAGCAAATCGTGTAAATGGCAGGACGAGCCTGTGCCTCTGTGCTTACCTTAGCGCTGTCCCGCCGCAACTTCCAGTAAGTGAGACGCGTGTGGATTTCAAGGCCTGCCGGGGGTCTTCAGAGAGTGGGGGAGTAAGAAGGGAAAGAGAGAGAAGGAGATGGAGCAAGAGAGTGAGAACAGGGAACGAGGGGTGAGGCGGGGGTGCCTCTGAGACCGAGTTGGAAAGAGAGAGCAAAGAGAGAGTGCGAGAGAAAGAGATGTAAACTCAGGGCAGCATTCTCTAATCCAAGCTGTGCGGATGAGTTCCCAGCCAAGCGGAGCGGGGAGGAGAATTGCGGAGTGGAGACAGATATTCCATTTCAAAGGGTGGGGAAAACTGGAGAGGTTCCAAACCCGGTTCCATTCCGTACGCACCGAAGATGAATGCCTCTCCCCCAGCATGATAAGCACATGGAGCCAGAAACCCCAGAACAAAAAATAAAGAGCTCAAGAATGTTTTTTTTTTCTTTTTCTTTTTTTTTTAACACATCTCATACCGCCATTTTATAGCCCCCCGCTTTAAAACGCCAGGTGCACTGACTCAGCTAAAAAATGAAATGGCAGGAAAAAATGGCAAATCCAAAAAGATCTACTTATTTACATACTGACACATACATACAAAAAAAGGTGGAGGAGAGAAAAAGAGCATGCCCACTTAGTTCCACTGGCATGGTCAAAAACACTCGCATCCAGCAAGTCACAACACCACAGGATGGAAAATCCTCCAATCGAAAAGGCTCGGCGCCTTCGTCTAAAAGTGCTGTCATTTTGCCGTTCCCGTCTTCTCCTCTTCTCGTGTTTTTTCTTCATCTGTTCAGTTTAAAGTGCATGGATGAGGTAAATGGATTTTCCTTTTTTTTCCAAAAAAAAAAATCAACAAAAACAACAAAAGAAAAAAAAGTACGTTTGAGTTTCATCTTCTGATCCTGTGGCTTCAGACAGGAACCATCCTGTCTTGTATCTGTTGCATCTGAGACAAAATTCCCTGTGCACTGCTGAGGATCTTGTCCTGGTGTGCAGCCGAGGAGATCCCTATCCTGCTCATGTCTCTGTGAGAGTGAAAAAGACAACAATGCAGACATGATGAGAAGAGCCAGCCGCACACGTATGACCTAAACTGGATCTTAAGCTATAATTGCCTCCACAGCTTCAGCAAAGCTCAAAAACTTCCACATTACACTAAGTCTGTTCCACGTGAAATGAAAGTTCTCCCTCGTTTCTCACTGCTGAGCTCTCGGAGGGCTGAAAATCCTGACCTGAAACTTGCATGCCAAAGGTGATTTTCTCTGAAATAAAAGCTATATCTATAGGGGCTTTTGCATGGAAAGGTTATTCCTCGGCCCATATGTCAAGGCAATATGTCCCGAAGTGCTGAGTTTCCATTCCCTTGTATTAATCACAATCGCATGGGAAGCACATTGCATCCAAGACATATACGCACTCTATGGAAGTGCCACGGCATGAAAGTTGCACGACTTACTCTTGCGTCATGGAGACTACAGCTTCTGGGGTGGTGTAGCCAGCGGCAGTGAAGTTGTCCCGGTAACGCTCCATGTTGATGGCCTGTAGCCAATCAGAGACGGAGCCCAGGGGAGAGGAGAACTCTGGACTGCTGGGCTCTAGAAGAGTTGTGTTGGGTCTGAAACAGAGAATGAGAGAATGTAATTGCGGTTCTAGGGAACTGCCCACTTTTACTGCATCCAAGGGCTTCAGTGGGGCATATAAACATTTATAAGCATATGCATCACTTCATTGGAACACGGTTACAGATCCTGAAACAAGCCTACAGCGATTATTCTAAAAAGCAGAAGAAAAACAACAGACCCCTAAAGGAAAATCTGCTTTGACTTGATCCATGGACGATGCTTTGATGACAGCATGGGAAACACCATACCTGGCTATTTCTCCCCCAGTCCTCTTCAGGCTGTTGGGGTTGCGGATCAGCTTGTCCAGCATGTTAACAATCTGGCTGAACTTGGGCCTCTCGGCTCTCTCTTTCTGCCAGCAGTCCAACATCAGCTGGTGCAGGGACACAGGGCAGTCCATGGGCGGGGGCAGTCTGTAGCCCTCTTCGATTGCTTTTATGACCTGGAAGAGGAAGAGGTGTTCAGAATCACGAATGTCAGAAACGGACCCACCACGTTAAATCAGTCAGCCTCACACAGTGACGGCACACTCACATCCTGGTTGCTCATGTCCCAATATGGCCGTTCTCCGTACGACATCACCTCCCACATGACGATGCCGTAGCTCCACACGTCAGAGGCAGAGGTGAACTTCCTGTAAGCGATGGCCTCTGGGGCTGTCCATCGAATGGGGATTTTCCCCCCCTGTGATTGATAGGTTCCCATTATTTCCTTTTAAAAGACACAACAAACACATGCACTGAGGTTAATCACACACACACACACACACACACACACACACACACACACACACACACACACACTCACACTCACACAGGGCAAAGCAGCACTATAGGGTTAGTAAGAAATATCGCTATGGCTGGCTTCCTAAAAGCAACGTAAGCCACAAAGTCTTACCCTTGTTGTGTACGCTGCGTCAGGGTCTTCCTCCAGCACCCGTGACATGCCAAAATCAGACACCTTACACACCAGGTTGCTGTTGACTAAAATATTCCGTGCAGCTAAGTCCCGGTGGACGTAACTCATGTCTGATAGATATTTCATGCCCGATGCAATCCCACGTAGGATGCCGACAAGCTGGATGACTGTGAAACGTCCGTCGTTCTTCTGTGAAGAAGGCAGCACAGAGGAAGTTTACATGGAATACAAACTTGAGACAGAAAACTCTGGAAAAGGATTTGAGGAGAGGCGGACTCACCCTCAGGAAAGCATCAAGGGAGCCATTCTCCATGTATTCCGTTATGATCATCACTGGTTTACCTACGCAAGAAAAATGAATTTTAGTTAACAGCGCAGATCATTTTAAGCCAAACAATGGGCTGCAAACAAGCAACAGAAGTGTCTACTTAGCGTGGAGTGAAACTTTCCTGCCATCTTAGCTTGGGATTGCTTTAATTTACTGTGAATGGACTAGCCCATACCGCTGATGCAATGGACTTCCTTTTGAAGTCATGCATATAAAACAGATGCAGCTTCCTTCCACACGTCTTCCACCTCTTCTTTGTCAGCTCTACTTAATAACTCCCTAACAATCAGCCAACCCATCTGCTAAACAAACACCATCTTCCCTCAGCCAAGTCTCCACGGAGGCTGTCTCATGAATGGTAATCATCTCTGGCACATGTAAACAAAATGCAGAGGCAGAAAACCTAAAAAAAAAAACCACAATACGCCGTTTTTCACTTTTGCTCTTGGCCCGTCCCTGCGCCACCATGTCCGTCTTGAGGAAATGCACAGGTAGGATGAAGAAAGAAGCTTTCGCTTTAAAAAACGTGTCAATATGGTGTCCTAAAAGCATTCAGCGCTTTGAGTGACACTTCCCAATCAAGCCTGAAACTGCCTGAGCACACACAGCCCCTCCTCATTTCTCACAGTCGCTCACTCGCTCTTCCTCTCCTCCGTCTTATTTGCATGGGTGGTTTTTTTTTTTTTCCCTCCTCTTTCTCGGTGCGTGTTTGTTTATTGAATGCGTCCACTGCGGTGGAGCTATCGGGCCTCCATTCCAGAATTACCTGCCAGTCAGCAGAGAGACAAGAGAGCACTATGGCAATGAGAAACCCCTTTTATTGAGATGGGGGACAGCAGTGATGGCTTTACAATGGAGGACAGTGGCACACACACATTGGCTCTCTCTACCTCCGAGAAATCATTGCGGTGTTAAAAGTAGTGGCTTCATTATGCAAATGCAATCTTGCCGGCTTGCATTTAGCGCCTACCTCCATGGCCGTGGCTGAATGCTTCCTTTAGGAACGGCTGGCATCTATTCGCTTGCTCCCTCCCTCTCTCTCTCTCTCTCTCTCTCTCTCTATAGCTTAGGGGCATTTTGTGGTTATTTATTCAGGACACTTTCAACATCATTAGTAATTTAACACATTTAATTGGCCCTGTTGGAGATGCGTTCTGCGAGTGAGGAGCCGCCATTGTCTGTCAGCAATAACAATTAGCTCGAGCGCTCTTCAGTCAGGCCGAGTGCACAACTAGTACTGCCATTAAAAAAACTAACAGCTCTCACCAAGCTAACCAGGAGACAGCAGCTAAAAAGCTAAAAGAGGCACTTCAGGACACAAACAGAGCAACGTGTCTTCCTCGTTTTCTCAGGAACGCATCTTTTGGCAGCACCTCCCCAACGCATAACCACAGATATCTGCCAGGCCTGTCCACAAGTGAGAGGAGCCAACAGGGTGGCCACATGTGCGCCTAGGCTTTCTCCTACATCATAATATCTCTACACATGGCTATTAGCTCCCCTCATCCTTGAAAAAATAGAATAAAAGCCTGCATTCCTTTCCTGTCCCCAAGGCCGCCACTCCTAGCAAGGCTGTTGAAAGGACTGAGAGTGAGTGAGCCATCACAGTGGAGAACTGTTATGGTTGTCTACACAGTGATGAGGGTGGCAGTGGTTAGAAAAGTCCATTCTGGCTTGGAGTTCATAGATTTAAACCAGGCTGATGTACATGAAGTGCTATGATTGTACTGTTACTGGTGTGATACGCCTTCTGACAAACATTTTTGGATCATAAACACAGAAACTAATACAAAAGATAGTGGACTCATCTGCATAATCAGTATTGAAATACTGCAAGACTAAAATCACGACAGTGACTAACAGCCAGTGTACTGTATATTGTGTAACTCAGAGCAGGAGAAGCCACAATGTCCTTGAGCAAGGTACTTGCCTCTGTGCCGCCAGGTAATTTAAGATGCTTCGGGCAAAAAATGTCAGTCAAATGAATAAATGTGCATTATGGTTCACCCTACAAATGCAGTTAGCCCGGTATAAGTCATGGCAGAGGATTAACTTGAAAAAGCTTGTGTTTAATTCATATAGACAAGCGGATACATTCAATCGATAAAGCAATATTAAAAGTTTTGATGTCAGACTTAGCAGCCTGCCAAGATTCTGCTCTTGAAAAGGGCAGCAGTCATTATAAAAGACAGGTCTGATTTCCATCAAGTTGGAAAAAAGGGCTGCGTCATTTTTTAAAGCTGCGTGCCAAATGGCAATTGCGATGCAAACAGCAGACGGGCATCAACACCAGGCAATTTAGAAAGTGCAGCAGCAAAGCAGCACTTGTGGGAAGATTTTTGACTCCCAAACTCTAAAAAGTTGCGAAATTTTGAAGGGCTAGAATGTCTGCGCTGTTGACTCCCCAAAGCGGGTGAAGCAGAGTTCCAGCACTGAGAGATAAAGACTTGAAAAATCTCCAAGTCTTGCAAAAAGCAGCGAGACTGGAGACTCTGCACGCTGTGGTTTTAATATGCTTATACAAACAGTAACCTGACCACAGCCAGATTGAGAACTCACATTTGGTGACCACTCCCTCTAGCCGGATGATGTTAGGGTGGTCAAACTGGCCCATGATGCTAGCCTCGCTGAGGAAGTCTCGCCGCTGCTTGTCTGTGTATCCAGCTTTGAGAGTCTTAATAGCCACGCAGATTTCTCTCTTGCCTGGCATCTTCAGACGCCCGCTACACACTTCCCCGAACTCTCCTGTGGGAATGAGGATGTTAGGCTGAATAATGCTGTATATAGATTACATTACATGACTTTATTTAAAAAAAAACGTAGAAACATTACCCCCGAGACATAACTAAGGCTACGTTCAGACTGCCAGCAAATCATATTTGTTGATCTTTTGAGATCGTCTGTATTGTCATTTGCAAGATATGATCTGTTTCCCCAAACATCACCATCTTATCTGCATGGGTTACTATAGCAACCATGTAGCATCATTAGTGACACAGCTTTCAAATGTGGATGCAGGAGAGATGGACATCATCTTGCACTCCAAACAATCACACTGTCCACTTTTTGTTTGAATCCCAGCACTTCTGTCACTTCTGCTTTCACACTCTTATATTGTGAGTGAGGCAAAAGACACTGATATCTATAGGTGGGCAATCCAGGTCCAGGAAGTAAAATGCCATTCCAGGATTTTGCTCCAACTTCATGTGTGTCTCTTCTGCAGCATATCTGCAGCTGAACCAACAAGGCAGTTGAAACAAAATCCTGGGGTGGATTTTTACTTTCTGGACCTGGATTACCCAGCTCTGCTGATATCTGAATCAAGCATCCCAACTGAGATGTATCTGATCAAATCTGATGTGATCGCATTTCTAACTGCCTCCAAAAGTGGATCGAATTTACAAAAATCAGATACACGTGATACAATCTGGACACATTGGAGTTGGGCTGGCAAAATAGCCTAAAGATACCACTGAAGTAAGACACTTCCAGAAACAGGAGTCACTGCTTACATAGATTTCTATACAATATTCTACTTTTAAAAGGCCATACATCTGTGAAAAATGTAGAGATGGCCTGTGGTAGAGTTAGTACTATTTCCCAGCATCAGTGTTGGGTGGACACTGGATACATTGTGAGTTGAGAATGGGGCGCAGTAGGCAGGCTTCTTACCGATCCCGATGACCTTTTCAATCTTAATGCAGGAGGCGTCGATCTCTTTGGCGAATTCGCGGACAGCTTGGTTGGGGTCCTCGTATGTGAAAGGGTCCACATAGATCCGGACCCCTGTGGGCAGGGAGAGGGAGGGAGGTGGGTGAATGTGGGAGAAACAAGGCGGGTAGACGAGAGAGTGAGGCCGGCAATATGAACAAACAATCATCCGTTTTTCATTGTCAGTTTCCTGTGACTTCTGTCTGTCCGCCTCTGGATTCAACAGTGCATGCTAAACCATGCTTTGCACCAATATGTCAGTAGTCCGCTCATACCTGGATGGAGGTGCTTCTCCTCATCCGAGTCCTGCTTGGCCTTGCTGTATTTACTTCTCCTAAAAACAAACAGGAAACAAATGACGAGCTTTTAAAGCCTGCAGTTTGTCGTCACTAAGGTCGTTCAGAAACAAAAGGTGAAAGAGCAAAGGAGAGAGAGAAAGGGGGCGGGGATTGGTATGCTGGATTTGTGCTGTCTGTGGCCACCTGTCCCTCCTGCAGAGCTCGGAGGCACAAGGCTGCTGTTACTGCAGCGAGAGCAACGCTCCCAAATGGCTCAAAGGGGCCAGCCACTAACTGAAGCCTTTCAGCTCATGAGCGCTCAATGAATACAAGAAGTAATACAAGCAGCGCTGCAACTGTAGGTGTATTATGGATTGAATTACCTTAAACAGTAAGACTGGTTATTGTGTTTTACAGCCACTTTGACAGTCTAGGCTTCATTCTCTGTAGACTCAAACTTTGATACCAGCAAGAGCATTGATCAAAAACGCAGAACCGTCTCTTCACCAAACACTGAACTACATTCCTTTTGCATCGGCAGCTTTGCTCTTGTATCAAACTGTTCATTTCTAGGGTGCTCTGGTGGCTTTTAGAAGATGCTGTCGCAGTAGCATGTTTCATTTCAGACCTTGATGACGAGGGAAAGCTACAGAGGAAGTGGCAAAAACAGGCAACCCAGTCCAAATACACCCACCGCTACAATACACATCCCAAAGCATACATCCACAATAACATGACCAATTACCCCCCCTGCCCCAAAGCTCCAGTTACCCCAGGGGTCACCTGGCTGAGGCCCACCCAGAGCACTGAAGCACAATAGTTCTGATAAAGGCTCCAAACAGAAGCAGCAGGAGCCCAAGCATCCCCGGCTGAGCCTCAGGTCACCTGGGTGAGTGTGTGGCGGGAGGCGGGTGAACCCGCGCAACCTTTTCAGGAATGCGGCAGTGTTGTTATTGTTTTCCTAGTGCAGTCTGGCGTTGACAAAAGCCCCCTGAGGTGGGCAGGAAAGAGGGAGAGAGAGTGTGTGTGTGTGTGTGAAAGAGCGCGAGGTGATGGGGGGGGGGGGGTATCCACAGGTAGAGGAGGAGGAGGCCAGGCTTTAACGCCTGAGCGCTCCAGTGCAGTTCTAAAGAGCCTCGTCTGTGTGTGTGTAGAGGTGTGTGTGTGGAAGGGGACGGTGTCGTCATACCACTGAACTGATCCAGCAGCCCTGCTGTCATATCCCAGCTTCAACCGAACGGCCAGTCCTCGTTATTTTAGGCACCAGGAGATTATCAAGCATCCACGCCATCCTAATACTAGTGACAGCCTACCGTGCACTGAAGTACTCTGACAAATACACTACGGCTCAAAAGTAACAGTAATAGACATAAAAAAAGCTGAGAATAATGTTAATATAGCAATGTCAGCTGAAAGAAGACAGAAGGTGTCGTCCTCTCTTTAACTGGACAGGGACCAGTGAGGAAGTGCCTAATGGGTGTTTGGGGAATACAAAGAGTCCATTCATTAGCCTGATTTGTATTTGGGTGGTGAATGAGTGTGATGCTGCTTTTTCAGGCCTGCTAAAGGCAGAAAACGCACCTGCATTGAGCTGATTATCATGGCTGATAGTGCTGGTGTCAACTGCTGCAAAGAAAGGAAACACTCACCTAAGACTAATCCAGTGTGCATTATTTCTCACTCAATGTTGTCAGAAATGCTGTCTGCCAACAAAAATGTATTCATCTTTGTTTCCACTGTGACTAAACAAGCCTGCACTTATTTCCACTCATTTTTGCTTCTTATTTATAAGACTAGATGATAATTTGGGCGGCACGGTGGCTTAGTGGTTAGCACGTTCGCCTCTCAGCCCCTGAGCTTGGGTTCTGGTGTCACGACTCTCCGCTTGCACGATTGGTGATTCGGTGGCACGGCGGGTTTAATAGTAGATCAGAATATTTATTCT
>BRDA01011148.1:111932-138544 GCA_036984385.1 Crenuchus spilurus | reverse complement strand
TTTTTATACCTAATCATGTTGTCAATTGACCTAATTAGTGTTAATTGGTCTTCCAGCTGTTCGTTATATGCTCAATTTCCTTTTTCCAGCCACTTTTAAATAATTGACCTTTTTAAATAATATTTTAAATATTAAAAGAAATATTTTTTATTACTTTTGTTTGTTTTGTATCATACTTGATACATCCAGAATCTTTTGGTCTTATAAACATACAGAACACAAACTTTATAACCTCTTATACACTGACTTTCCTTTACATTTTTCAAACTTCTGTATGTATCCACTGGTGTGTGCAGTGCATGGATAATCCATCAGGGGGCAACAGATCTGTATCTAATTTTATACATCAACATTTGTATTCAATTTATTTAAAAGACATTTTATATATTATTTATGTATTAATACATAACTTGTTTAAGTATCTTGGGGTCTTGTTCACGAATGAGGAAAAGAGAGAGAATGGGAGATCAAAATGTGGATCAACTCAATGTCCACAGTGATGCAGGCTCTGTGCCAGTCTGTTTTGGTGAAGAGAGAGCTGAGCCAGAAGGCAAAGTTCTCTGTGTACCGGTCGGTTTACACTCCAACCCTCACCTGGCCTTGAGCTTTGGGTAGTGACTGAAAGAATGAGATTGCGAATACAACAGCTAAAATGAGTTTTCTTCGTAAGGTGTCTGGGCTCTCCCTTAGAGATAAGGTGAAGAGTTCAGACATCCAAGAAAGAAGGAGTAGAGCTGCTGCACATGAGCCAGTTGACATGGTTCGGGCACCTAGTTAGGATGTCTCCTGGACGCCTCCCTGGTGAGATGTTCCGGGCATGTCCAGTTGGGAAGAGACCCTGGAGAAGATATAGGACACGCTAGAGAGATTATACATCCCAGCTGGCCTTGGAATCCTCCCATATGAGCTAGAAGAGGTGGCTGGGGAGAGGGACGTTTGATCTACTTGGCTTTGTTTTTTACCCCCACGACCTGGATGCAGATAAGTAGAGGATGATGGATGATGAATGGACAGATGAATGGTGTACATGGTAGAAGATAATGTAATATATCATTTAATTATCACACTGATGATGGGGAGGTCTTAAAAACTCAACTATGTATCAAATATGATATACTCAACGTTATAGGGTTGCCAAGTTGATTCAAACTCCTGGTGGCTATATGAATACTGTTTCTCCATTATAACCCATCTTCTGTCTGATCTTCAGGATTCTTAGTGGCTTCTTCATTATTTCTCTGATTCTATCCAGCTTGCTCCTCGTCATCCTCTTTTATCTCCAGCTGGTCCAGCTTAACTTTCTGTCCATGGAATCATTTTATCTCATAAGGTGTCCAAAATAAGAGAACCTCAGTTTGGCTTCTAGCTTCAGGTCAGAGATGAAGTTAGCAGAAGTAGCATAAACAAAAGTGCAACAATGGTTCTTTGGAGCAGAAGAACCACATTTGGTTCCATAATTATGAATGGTAACTTTTTTAAAAATGTAAATAAGATACATAAGATGCAGTTTAAAAAAGCTTCTCATGACGTTAAAGCCTCCCTAGTGCTTCACCCCCATGGCAGGAACCACTTATGAACTGTTATTTTGAGTGCAGCAGAACGAAAAGTGATTAAACATGGCACACGTGGGTTGCCATTTTTTTTTTTTTTTTTTTTTTTTTTTTTATAAACCATTCCAAAAGCTAATTATAACTGGCTCAACATAATCCTTCCAGGCAAGTGAATGCTCAACACAGTCCTCCCACACATACAGTAAATGGAGTATATATTTCCTCAATGCACTTGTAGGAGAATGCTAATTCTTCACCTTTACCCCACACCTACAAGGATGTGCCTGGATCCTGAGCCGCCTCAGGGAGATGACAGCTATCCTCCAGTAACACCCATCTAATTATCTGGGCATGAACAGCAAATGGAAGAGCTGGAATTTGATCCCAGTTGTAGGACACACCTCTGCTTTGTGTGAAATTCTTGTATACAGTGTTTGTCTGTTGTCTGCACAGCTGGCATTAGCCAGCAAAGCCATTCTCTGGAAATCAGCAACAAAGAAGCAAGTAGAAATTGAGTCACTGCATAACACTGCAGAAAAGACAGATAAGCAGCTTTGTGGCAAAAAATAGAAAGGTTGTGGGGGAAAATGTATTCCCAATAAGAATACAATACCGGAGCTTTGTAATAACACTTCAGCAGAGTCCATAGTCCATGTTATTCTTATTGTAATGTTAATGTTGTTGCTGCTGCTGTTTTTGCTATCTGGAGGTGTTCCACAAAGCAGAATTCCTACATGAACCAGATACTTTAAGTGGGGTGACCAGATCTTAGGTGATGAAAAACAGGACACATTAGCGGGGGGGTGGGGGGTGGGGGATTTGGGGGCGTATGTATTGTATGTATGTATGTATGTACATGTTCAAATAATTTTTTTTTGGTGCTTGAACACAAATTTTATTATTATTAATTATTAATAAATATTGACAAATTATGATCTATTTTTTATTAATAATTACTAGGTACTATTAATAATATACTTATAATAACTATTAAATGTTATTATGAATAATAAAGTAATAAAAATGAATATTAATCATTAATAAAATAATTACATAATGTAATTATATAATACATTATTACATATTATTTATAAATAATAAACTGTTAAAAGCATGTAGCATAAAATTATCACCCAATCCTTTTCAGTCAACTTCACTTCAGCTCATTATCACCAATGTTACACTTATGTTTGGACTGTATGGTCAATAAATAGATCTTATTTACACAGAATTATACCTCATTTTTTAGTAAAAATAAGCAGAAATTCTGAATTATTTTGATAATAGTTACACTTAGAGGCATGTAAATAGATGGCTTATCACCGACTGGTAGACACACACACACACACACACAGACACACTCAAATGTAAATATTAATTAATTTTAATGTAAAACCGCTGATATTAAAATACGTCTAGCTGACGTGACACAGGCAGAACAAACGCTCAACACGTTAATAACAGGTGAAAACGGACCGCAGGCCAAATTGCAGTCCAGACTCCATTTGAGGGAGTGACAGCGGCGACGGCCAATCACACGTTAGCAAGAAGCAGCAGAGCCAATCATGAGCTTGTGGCAGCCTAAAAGGAACCCGGCTTGGACTTCAGCTGGGTCTCAATTTAATATAGCGTAACATTTCACTCAAGCGAACCAAACGGAATAGGAGGAAGACGAGACTAGTTTGTGAACAAAACGCTTCTTGAGTAAAACAAAATCCCGGACGTTTGTGAAATTCTGCCTGGACATGTTTTTTTAAGTCTCAAAAAGAGGACATGTCCAGGTAAAAGGAGACATCTGGTTACCCTACACCAGGGATGTCGAACTCCAGTCCTGGAGGGCTGGATTCCTGCAGAGTTTGGTGATCTTATTGATCAAACACACCTGATTCAGCTCAGCAGGTAATGAGCAGGTTTAATTGTAGTGTCAGAGCAGAGAAATCACCAAACTCTGCAGGAATCCAGCCCTCCAGGACTGGAGTTCGACACCCCTGCCCTACTTTAAGCCCAACATTGAGGATCGTCCAATAGAAATGTCCTGTTGCTCTTTTGCCATTTGATAGATTTGACTTTGGGCTTAATTTACCTGGCTGAATTTAGAAACCCTGCTTTGAGAAATACTCCTCCCACCCCAATATCAGATCTAGAGAATCATCTCTATAGGACTCATTATCCAGAAACTGCTGTAAATAATTCAGTAACTGATCCTGAAGTATCCTGAAATGTGAGGATAGTAAATATTAATGATGCATATCAGAAATTTCATCTAGTTCTTTCCTGCTTGTAGGTTTTGTAGTTTTTTATTAATTGAGAATAAGTTTACACAACATCTGTACCTGAAATGGCAGCTATTGTTGATTTGAAATCACAGACTTTCCTGGCTGCTCTCCAGAAACATGTTTTGTCATGAGAAGCAATCTAAACACATGTGAGAACTAATGATGCCATGCAGTAGATACTTTCCAGAATGGACATCAAGAAACAAGCGATACAAGTCGTTACTGCGCTGATTTGCAGCGACAAAAAAAAGAAGAAAAAGGAAAGAATATGAATGAGTAGATGGATAAAGGGGACGCGACCAGCAGGGACTGTCTGTTCTGCAGAGAGAGTTGGAGGTAAATATTTAATAAATGAAAACGTACTTGTCTGTTTAGTTCAAACACAGGATAGTTCCACCTGTCGCCACTCAGTGACAGCTCGCCGAGCGTCTTTCAGCAGTTCACACCACATGACTGAGCCAAATTATCCCAGATTTACCTCCGAGCCAGGGGTGTCGTAGTGGGGTAAAACTGTGACTGTTAGCAGGGCCCCATGTTGTGGGAGGGCCCTTGAGAAGTCTAGAATTTAATTTTCCTTTAAATATTAAAGTAAATAATTTTTGGGGCCCCGAGTGGTTCAGCAGGCTAAGACGCTGACACTATGACCAGAGGATTGTAAGTTTGAATCTCGGTCATGCTGTTTGCCATCAACAGCCGGATCCCAAGAGAGCAAAAAATTGGCCGTGCCCTCTCTGGGCGGGTAGATGGAGCTTTCACTCTCCCCATCACTCACACATTAGAATGTCCGCTGGCTCGGGCATCTCCGAGTGCATTGACTCCCTAGTGACGGTGTATCAGTGGTAGTTTGAAAAGAGGCGGTGGCTGCATCACACACAACAGCGGAGGCTTGTGCTCATCTTCAACCTCCTAGAGTCAGGGACAATGCAAAATGATGAGGAAAGCCCCTTAGTGGATGGGATGGGCTAATTGGCTACTACTACATTGGGAAGGGGAAAAAAATTAGCAAAAACTTAGAAATGAAAAAAAGGAAGTAATACTTAATAATAGGAGGGGGAGCCCTGGGCACTGCTTGTGAATAGGGCCCAGAATTTGGTGCTGTGCCCCTGCTCAGAGCAGAGGTTTTTGTCGGCAAAGGTAAAGGTAAAATCATGTAGTGTGAACCAGGCATTACACATAATAAATAAAGTATTTGACCATTTACCTGAAATACATTTTCACAATATTATGATTTGTGGAGATGCACTAGTAGACTGAGCATTAGCCATTTTACAAGTACAAAGGATTAGCAGAGGTTGGTCCCTGGTTAGTGCAGTCAAACAGTGAGGTTTGAATGATTTTCAAAAGCTGGCATGACAGGCAGCTCATTACTCATTTATCAAATCTGTCTGCTGATGTGAATCGAGGCCGAAGCCATGAAGAGAACAAATATTGTTCTACTGGACACTAATGTTGTCGGTCACAAAACAGGATCTTTTATTAAAGTCTAAAGACCTGGCAGGTTTGGGCACTGTTGACGTTGGTTTAAAGCTTCGTATTTCCTTGAAACTGAAGTTCCGTGACCGTTTTTAAATGTAAACACTTGCAGATTGATTGGTGCTCTACCTCAGGTAGAGATTTGAGATTATTTGTGAAATGTTTTGAGGGTCCAGTTAAACATAACCTAAATGATGAGGAGGGTAAAGAATGTAAGATGACTTCTGAAAATATGAGAGCTGTTGCTTTTGGATCAGTGTGGGAAGACTGGCAGTGAGATGTGTTGTAAGATGAAGTTGTTTTGTACCCACTAAGATATGTCCTGTAGCTGATTGTGGTGGTGAAGAAACAATTGAACATCTGTGGCAGTGTGGGATCTCCTGAAAGGTTTTCATATAAACTTTAAAGTGAAATCTGTTTTTATGGGATTTTTGAAGATGATCTGTCAAAGGGTTTAAGAGAGTCATTTTGGCTTGTCATACAAGTGCATTCAATTCAAAAAGTTAAACTCATATATTATACAGATTCATTACACACAGAGTGTCTATTTCAAGTGTTTATTTATTTTCATGTTGATGATTATTACAGCCAATGAAAACCCAAAAGTCAGCATCTCAAAATATTAGAATATTATATGAGACCAATTAAAAATGATTTTAATACATAAATGTTACTCTACTGTAAAGTATGTACAGTATATACACTCAGTGCTTGGTCGGGGCTCCTTTTACATGAATTACATCAGTGTGGGATGGCATGGAGGTGATCAGCCTGTGGCACTGTTGAGCTGGTATGGAAGCCCAGGTTGCTTTGATAGCAACCTTCAGCTCGTCTGCATTGTTGGGTCTGGTGTCTCTCATCTTCCTCTTGACAACAGCTCATAGATGCTCTGTGGGGTTTAGCTCAGGTGAGTTTACTGCCCAGCACAGTGATACTGTGGTTAAAGCAGGTGTTGGTACTTTTGGCAGTGTGGGCAGGTGCCAAGTCCTGCTGGATAAATGAAATCCACATCTCGATAAAGCTTATCAGCAGAGGGAAGCATGAAGTGCTCTAAAATGTCCTGGTTGACATAGCGCATCAGCAACTGAGGCTGACATTGATGGATTCTACCATTAAACAAAGATAGTGAGTGGAATACTTTTATTTTGATTTTTATATCAATAAACTGAGGGGACATTTTTAGTATATCTGAAAATTGGAGGGACAATATATACTGTGATTACTGTCTGATATGAATCTTCCAAAATAATGTTTTACACCTAAAAAGCAGCAAAAACATAGTGACACTTATGTTGGGTTTATGTTCAGTGAGAAAACCAACCAAATTTATTAAAAATTGTACACGATACATTTAAAAATGTAAACAAGTCTATAGCTGTCTATACAAACCTGGTTGTCTGTGTCTCATGATCATGTGATTGTGTGCTTATTATTATTATTATTATTATTATTATTATTATTAATTTATTTATTTTTAATCATTAAGACTTGAGCTCACAGTGTTTTGTGCCTGTAGCTGTGATTAGAATCACTTTCAAAATCAGCAATATGTGTTGGCTTGTCATTGGTGAAGGTTTTTGGTGGATTTGTGCACCAGAAGGCCAAAAATCTTTATTTTCCAACAATGACAAACAGGGCTAAAATATTCAAAAAAGTGCTGAGTTAGTTAAAACAGCAGATAATATAGACTATTTTTCTTGCAGAATGAGGGGAAAAACAGACATGGAGGATCATCAATAAAATAAAAGAGGAGCTCCTGTAAAAGAAGAAATGACCCGAGGACCCTCATGTACACTTAATCCAATCCTAATTGAGTTTATGTGATATATCACCATGGAAGGCAAGCTCCAGTGTGATTTTGCAGATTCTGTGCAGACCTTCAAGCTGATTTTCATATAATTGCTTTCCCCTGATTTAGTATGAATGTGTATGAATCACATGATCTGCACAACAAAGTCTGAACAACTTGAACATGCCACTGTTAGGCTGTGTTTGTAAAAGTGGGCGGGATGTTAGCTGTTGACTGAGTGAATCTCTTTGGCCTGAGAAAAGCAAGGAGCTCTGCTCTGCATCTTAATGACAGCCCTGATCATCCTGAATTTAAGTTGGTATCAAAGGCTTATTTCTAATGCAGGTGCTTCTCGGCAGCGAGGGTAATTATCCCCATTATTCAAATGACGCAAAGCCGGTCGAGCAGCCCTTTCATATTTCATGGCCTTTTTGTTTTCCAGCCGTCTGTAGCCCAAGTGCACGGCTCTCCCAACACCACACAAAGACCCGATTCTGTTTCCCTTCTCCCATTTCTCTCTCTCTCTTTTTCCAGAGCAACCCTAAAGCCTGTGTTTTGCAAACAGATTCACAGCTATCAGCATCCCTGCTGATTAATTAGGACTGCATTTGTCCCTGCAAGTCAGCTTCAGGAGTATCTTACATTGACTTCACACTGCTTATGAAATCTCTCCTTGTTCTTCCACAATATACTTTTAATGAAAAAGCCTTTGGATGCGGCACCTGTGGGTGCAGTAACTAACTAAAAATCAATGCACTTTTGATTTGGGAAGCTCTTATGCATTTTGACTCAAAATATGCTGGTTGCATAAGGAGGAAGAACCTTTCAGTGGGTCCAGCATCCATTCCGTTCATTCAGAGATTCATTACTTACTAAGATACATGCACCATGGAGGAGAGCCTCTTCTTTATACACAAGTTGAAGTAAACATTGAAAATATATTGAAGCTTAGATTTTTTGTATCAATTCTCAAATAAGTAGAACTGAGCACTTTAGATCTCGTTGAAGGTCTTGTGGACCAACATAAAGATGTTTGATGGAACATAAAGATCTTGAGGGACAAATCAAGAACAAAGTGAGCACAAGAGCAAATATTGTGCTGTCGATTAAAGAATTCACTTCAAATCATTTGGGAAAAATGTGGAAAGAACTTTGATTTGGTTGCCATCCACCACTGATGTCCCAAACAAATGGAACTGAGCACTCAGTTTTTGTCCTGCTCAAGGGCGCCCCCTTGTGGCACAAAAGGTGAACCTACATAAAGCCCCTTTACTGCTGTGAAGCCTGAAATAAAACATTTCTCAAACAATCTATGGCAGAAAACACGTTCTGTTCATTCATTTATTTTACAAAAAACTGTTATTTTAGCTGCTGTATAAATACCCTGAGATATGAGTGTGCATATCAAAACAAATGTTGCCGTTTTAATAGATGAAGCCCTTAAAAACCTAGGTTTATTACATACAGATTAATTTTCAGTAACTACAGCGTAAAGTGGTGGGGCCATTCTTAGGTTATAGTGTAATAAAACTTTGGAGATAAAGTAAAAAAAAAAACTGACAAGGATTAAACCTACTCCTGACTTATATTTTAATTTCAAATATAACCTCCTTTCAAAATTGTGATCTAGGACTGTGATCTGTGAACAATGTGTAATCCTTGTCATGGTCCAGATTCTAAACTTCTTCTAAAACCATCCATCCAACAGTAGAAATAATTACATTTGATGGAGGCATTTCTTATCTCTCAAACAAATCAAACTTTATGTCCAGCAAAGCAATTTTACAAAAGTAATCAATGCTGGCCAAAGTATCAGGTGAGCTTCATGTATGTCAATAGCACGTTCCATGTTCAAGCTGATTGCCCTCCATTATGGAAGATCAATGCCCCTCATACATACCATCTAATCTTCTAAACTGGGAGGGAGGCCTGAAAGCCAATCTTCACCTACCGGTAATTACCAATGCTGGAAAACACTGGCGTGGAGGTGACTTTTACACTGACCAGCCTAGTGGCCAACATTAGCTGAAATGATGCACACGTCACAGACAATGTACATACATGTGGATGTCAAAGTTTGAAAGGAGTAAAAATGTAAAGGAAGCAGTGTATCACTTCTGTACAGTGGTGGACGAAGTACACCAATTATGTACTTGAGTAAAAAGTCCAGTTACCTTGCATTGAATTTTACTGAAGTAAAAGTATTCACATCAATTTTTTACTTGAGTAGAAGTACAAAAGTATCTGCCTTCAAAAATACTTAAGTATTAAAAGTAAAAACTTTTTTTTTTCTTAGCGTCACATCAAAACCCCTAGGCCTACTCGATCAACAGGTGAACAACGAAACAGTGCCTTACATTTGCCTAGCAAAATCTTTAAGTAAGTAAGACCAAGTGCTTTTGAAGCAACAACACAAAAAGCATTCATTCAAGTTTCATTCTTTTATTTTTCATTTATTTCAGTTGTCAAAAAACGAATAACAAATAACAAACACCATCACAACTGATGAAAATCAATAAAAACACAACTGATAAATCATTCAGTATAAACATTACATTTGATGAAACATTACCTAAGTTTTGAAGAGGCGATACAGTATATGAAGACAATAACAGTGCTTGAGTTTAATTGAATGGAAACCTTAGAAGTGTGTGTCTCTCTGTGTGTGTGTGTGTGTGTGTGTAGGTTGTAGGCATGTGTGTGTGTGTGTGTGGGGGGGGGTCTGTAATATACACATATATATAAACAAATATTAATACATTACTTAAAAATATTTATTAATATTTTATTAATCATTACTAGTTACTATTAACAATATACTAATAACTAATCATTATTAGTAATAATAAAATAACATTGATAATTATTAAACTAAATAATTTTAATTATAAATTTAATTTATAATCATTGATAATAATTATGGGGGGCACGGTGGCTTAGTGGTTAGCACGTTCGCCTCTCAGCGCTGGGGTCTTGGGTTCGATTCCCCATCTGAGCGGAGTTTCCATGTTCTCCCCATGTCTGCGTGGGTTTCCTCCGGGGTCTCCGGTTTCCTCCCACAGTCCAAAAACATGGAGGTCAGGTGAATTGGGTACTCTAAACAAAAAAATTGTCCGTAGGTGTGTCTGTGTGTGTGTGTGTGTGTCACCCAGCGATGGACTGGCGCCCTGTCCTGGGCTTAGTTGAATAGTGTAATGCCCTGCCCTGCGCCCAGTGAGGGGGTAGGGGACTAACCGCGACCCTAATAAGGATTAAGCGGGTGTGATAATGAATGAATGAATGAATGATAATAATTATAAATAAAATATTAATAGAAAATAGAAATGCGCTATATAAGTTCAACTTATTATTATAATGCATTATTAAATATGAATAAACGGTTAAAAACAGCAAATTTCTTCACTTCACTGAAATTTGTGTAAAACTTCACTCCAACTCATTACCAACAGTTTTACACTTATTTTTGGAATGTGTGGTCAATAGACCTAATTTACATAAAATTACACCTAGAATGATACACATTATAGACATAGACTTATAAGATCCGTTACTAACTTCTGATTGGCTGTTTGCTGTGAATTCAGAGAAGCGTGTTCTCCACTAAACGGAGGAAAGACAATCAGAGAGTTCTGCGTGAATCTTGCTCTGTTTAAAAAGTTGCTCATGGCATTTGGCAGTGAAACAGATGACGTGACAGCGGGGCCAGCCAATCACAGATTAGCAACAAACGGCTGAGCTAATCAGCGAGATTGTAGGCGGGCTTCAGATTGGGCAGCCCCGCTGGATCCTAGTGTTTGACTCGTGTCCGTTTAATATAACGTGACTGTTTTTGGAGAGCGCTCTCTCAGTTCAATCTCATTTCTCCCCCTTTGATGAAAATACGGAACAAATCGCGTCCCGTATCGGCTCAATATGGAACATGACTTTTAGTTCACAAATAAGGAACGATTCTGTATTTTACGGGACGGGTGGCAACCTTACACGGTACACTTTGACCTTTCGGTATTTTATTAAGCGTTGATTTAAAAATAATAAAGGAACGAGATGTTTCTGTAAATGTAAAGAAGTGAAAAGTAAAAAGTTTTGCTTTCAAATGTAGTGAAGTAAAAGTATAAAGTCTTACCAAATAAAAGTACTTAAGTAAAGTACAGATACATGGAAATGTTACTTAAGTACAGTAACGAATTACATTTACTTCGTTACTGTCCACCACTGCTTCTGTATGCTTTAAATTTAATTAAACAGCATGCTGATTACAGATGTATCAAATATGATACAAAAGTGTCATTTAATTTCTATTTGCATAATTGGTCAGAAGATCAAATAAACTAATTCAAAGAATTAGAAGCCATCAATAAAAAAAAATAACTAATTTGACACCATTTACAACTGTTCCGTTGAAACCTATAAAGCCAAGTGTATCATATTTTATACAGAGTGAAGTTAAGTGGAGTTAAGACCTCTACATAATTAAAATGATAAATTCTTACAAAATGTATTGCTATTTAAATAACACCATATATTAAAATGAATTCAATAAATAAGAGAAGCCTGATGTATAAAATCAGATACATATTTTTGCCCCCCTGGTGGATTATGCAGGTACTACATGCACCAGAGGATACATGCAGATTTCTACGTTCAAAATGACGCGAGTAAAAATGTTACGTTTCTCAGAGGATACAGAGTGACGCACATGTATATTATATAATATTTAATTTACAGTCTGTACCACTGTCCAGAGTGGCGCGGGCTAACATGATGATCACATCACAGCTGGACTGGGATGGAGCACTTCCGTCAGCCTCGGCCCAAGCACTCTATACTCTTGCCAAAAGAAAAAAAAATCTTCAAAACATTAGGAATTCAAGTGTCGGAAGAAAAGCATGAGTAATGTAATATTTCTGGAAACCAGCAAGTTCAGCTGAAGTGTAATCAAATTCCAGTTCAGAAGCATATCAGTGCTACATCAAAGCATTCTGGCTTCATGCTGTTTCTCAACTCTGTGTAGAAAGGAAGTCACAGTCAGGCATTATAACACAGTGCCCCCTGTTGACTGTTCAACAGACACTCAGGGTCTAGTCTCAGCCTTTACGTAAAAGCAAATCAGGAGGAGATGCTTTCAATGTTACTTGATAGTCCAGGTGATGTGAAAATGATGCTCAATTCTCCTACAAGTATAAAATTTGGTACATGTAGACTTAAGGACCTAGAATTGTTTTTTAATGTATTTATTTTAGATTTGGTACCACTTTACAAGACCTCCAGTATAAAGCTGTTATGAATGGTTCAACATTCATATATTAATGATTAACTAGCTCATAAGCACACATTGAAAGGTAATGAGTTTTATCAAAAGTTACTGAATTTATATTAAATAAAATTAATAAATTTTATATATATAAAAAAAAAATATATATATATATATTTCTGATGAATAAAACTTCTTGGTGGTTGGAGATGCCAAAGATAACCAGCAAGATCTGATATTTAACAGATGAATGTGGGTTCATGCATTGCAGTTTTTTAATATTAAATATTAGTAATTATTATTATTATTATTATTAATAGTAATTTGTAAAGTGTTTATTGCACTACAAACCCTGTGTAAGGGTAGTTTTATTGTAGGTAAGCGGTACCTTCCCACCACTCCCTGGGGCCTGAATTGTCATGATATGTAAAGTGAATACTTCTCAGTGCTTCAGTCTTAATAATCTGTTGTGATAACAGAGCTACACTGCCTGAGAGGTGACTAAGCACATACTTTCCTGAGAGAGTTTTGTATAGAACACTGTATGATGCTGTAATTCACACTGAAAGGCACAATCTTTTCTGTTATTCTTTGTGTCCAAAAGTTTGTGGACACCCCTTCTAATGAATGCATTGAGCTGACACAGATGTACAAAAGCACACACACAGCTTGTCTAGAGAAGCTGCCAATAGATTAGGACTAAACATTAACCTGTTGGCGCCATGTTTAATGCCAGGGCTAGAGTGGTATAAAGTCCAGTACTGAGCTGTGTTCCCTGCTCATTTGGGATGAGCTGGCGTGGTGATCATCCAATACTAACAAGCAAATCCTCACAGCAATGCTCCAAAGTCTAGTAGAAAGGTAGACTCATTTTAAGACCTTTGATTTCATAAAAAGCAATGAATAAGGAGGTGTCCCAATACTTTTGTCCCAATGCTCGTTTCAGGAGCCATGAGGTAAAACAGGTAACTCTGATATGATGAAACATTAAATGTCTTTTAAGGTTTTGTTTTTTGTTTTGCAATGGCCCAGTTTCAGAAAATATATTTTATTGCAGGCATGGACATTAGTGGCTAATTAGAAAAGCTCTATTGTTTCAGTTTCAGACACAATGCAGCCCATTCACATCTGTTTCTCATCATCTGATAATAAATGGATTAGGTGAGAAAGCTGTAAAATGGATTTTAATGTAATGTAAAATGTTGCAGGCCTGTAGAGCCATTGTGTAGATTAGGCCTATTAATGCTTAAAGACAATGTTGCAACAAGGACTTCAAAAGGGACATTCAACTCATCACCCACTTGTATGTTAATAAAATTTGCCAACAATAGTAATAACAATAATAATAATAATAATAAAATAACAGTAATAATAATATTATAAACAGTCCTTAACCTTATTGTAGATTTTTCCTAAAAACATATTTAAAAGGTGAAATAAGGTGAATGTACCATTAAAGTGCCATAGAAAACCCACAACCAGGGTCAAGCGTGAGAAGCTGTTCGTAGTGATGTTTCTGATTATAAATCTGAACATTTTCTCATTGTGGTTGTTTAACAAGGTGAAAAGTAAAAGTAGTAGATTTAACTTCCTTGTTTTTATGCAGCAGCTGCAGTGTCTTGCTGCCATTAATCAGAGCAGTGCTTATAAGCTCTGATCTCATTGTTAGTGAGGTTATGAAAAGGCAGGTCAGTGCAAGGATTGATGGGTTCACACCTCTGTCACACTAAATACCCCCCCACCAGTATCATTTCTCCAACGACCCTCCTGTGAGTCCTTCAGCCTCCCTCTGAGCTCCTCAAAGGCCCTGAAGATGGTGAAGCCTCGTTTCTATAAGAAGGCCGGACTCACCTCGCAGTTAGTAAAACCCCCAGCAGCACTCATTCAGCAGCAGGACCACTCAGGAGATACAGCACGGAGCTCCTCTCGGCTCTCTGTGGGACATGAGCTCTACTTTGACACGGCTGACCTGCGGGCTGCTGTTGGCACTCCTGTTGCCCTTTCTGGGGCAGCCTCGCTCCTCCTACCCGCCCTACATGATGCAGCTGTATCGCAGAGTACTGTCTGAAGGCCACAGAGGGAGCAGTCCCGGAACACAGATGCTTCACCACTCAGACTCTGTACTCAGTCTGCTGGCCAAGAGTGAGTCAACCTGCTTTTTATCATCACTTTGTTATAACTGTTAGATTCATTAGAGCTGTCATTATTTAGATGTTTATATATTTAGGTTGAGAGAATAATTTGTTAGCCATTAGTTTAATGTTTTAGTTTAATGTTATCCCCTCTCAGTATTACTATATTTTTTCCATAACAACCTATAAACTAATATATATATATATATATATATATATATATATAGTATTTTTGTGTTTATATTTATAGGTTGTTATGGACAAAAATTTGTTAGATATTTGTTTATTTTTCCACCTTTCACTATTTATTAGGTTTATAGAATAATTTGTTACCTCTTGGTTTAATTATTTTATTTTTTACTTTCATGACTATTTATTATTATTATTATTATTATTATTATAATCATCATTACTTGAAAATATATATTTATTTTTAAGTTAGGAGAATAATTTGTTAGCTATTCGTTTAATGTTTTTATTTTTCCCTTCTCAATTTTACCATTTATTTTGGTGCTTATATTTTTAGGTTGTTATGGACAATATTTTGTTATATATTTGTATATTTTTCCATCTTTGACTATTACTTATTTGTTAAGTTGAAAGAATATTATTACTATTATTATTATGATTATTATTAATTTAAAAAATGTGTATTTTTTAGGTTAGGAGAATAATTTGTTAGCCATTTGTTTAATGTCATGTTCCCTTTTTACTACTACTACTAACATTGCTTGAGTTTGTTGGTGAGAATAAAAACAAGCTATTTTACTTATGAAATTAAAGCCAGATTTTAGTGTACTCAATGATTTATTTTGTATAAGTGTATTCTTTTTCTCTGTTATTTTTAAGGTTATTTCTAAGGGCTGGTCTAAGGCTATTATTAACACACTGGATTGTTTTAACAGATTTTGTATTTGCCAGCCCTTCATTACTTTTAGCCTGTGTGTATTAGCAAAGCTTCAAGACGTCTGCTTTCAAAGCTGTATGGCTGTCCAGGAATACACAATCTGACCACAATCGCCTTCAGCTTGACTGCCAAAGTGTGAAGCCTCTTTTAGATCCTTAAGCTCCAAACATTCATTATGCAATTAAAGATTTCTCACCTCTGAGTCTGCATTACAGAATACATCAACTGTGCACGTTCTGATGCTGTGTCTGTGATTTTTTTAGGTTGCGTGCAGGTGGGTGCCAAGTGGGCCATTACTTTTAACATGTCCTCCATCTCAGTGACTGACGATGTCCAGCGATCAGAGCTTCGCATTCGCCTTCCAGAGTTTTCCTCTTCCAATAATGCAGTAGTGGACATCTACCACATTCCCAAAGGGTACTGTGGTCAGAGACACTGTGCTGAAGAACGTCTCCATCTGGGCAGTCTCAGGGCCACACCGAGCATGTCTTCTTCACACTCTTCCTGGAGGGTCCTGAATATGACTCTGCTGCTTAAGTACTGGCTACAACAGGGTGGACCACAGCCAGGTCCAGAACCAAGTCAGGAACAACAGACCCAGGAGGAGCATAAGACCATCCAGCATCCTACTGCCAACAGCGTCATGATGGTGGTATACTCCAAACAGTTGCAGAACAAAGAATCTACCCTCATTCGCACAGCTGAGCACTCCAAGTACATAGCACTGGATTGGCCCAGCAGTCACGGGCCTATGGTCCGGCGACACAAGCGGAACCACAGGGTTTACAAGAAGATGCATGAGGCAGCAGGAGCTGGCAAAAATACCACTGCTGCTCAAGCAGAGGGTGACAAGAAGCCTCTGTGCAGAAGGCTGGACATGTGGGTGGACTTTGCCCAGATTGGCTGGAGCGAATGGATCATCTACCCAAAGCGATACAACGCATACCGTTGCGAGGGCAGCTGCCCTATGCCAGTGGAGGAGTCCTTTACCCCAACAAACCATGCATACATGCAGGTGAGAATACTTCCACAATCGTACTCACTATTTAATTGCCATGTTTGCCTGATAAGATAACCTTCCTCTCCGTCTCTTCACTGCAGAGTCTTCTAATGCTGCACCACCTGGATCGCATCCCATGCCCGTCTTGCGTGCCTACGCAACTTGCTCCTCTCTCCATGCTCTACTACGAAAACGGGAAGATGGTGATGAGGAATCACGAAAGCATGGTGGCAGGAGCATGTGGCTGCCAATGATCTTCAAACATTGACCAACTTAGCACTTAAGAACATTCCTACACTCCAGAAGACTTCAGCACTATTACAGCAGCAGTTCTGCATCACAATTTATCAAACGTAGTCCTGAAATTTTCTTCATTTAATTTGGCAGCTCCACCTTACTTTTATTGTATATAAAATGAATGATTGTACACAGAAAAGTGCAAATTGACTTATGTATTGAAATATTTTCTGCATATACAGTAAATCTTGATGTACTTCTGCATAATGAAAGTCATTCCCAGATTCAGGACATCAAAGTCAAAAGCAGAATGAATTCTCATGTGTTTAATTGCTCGTTTGCAGATTTTTTCATTGTGCTTCAATGTCTCGAGGAATAACAGGGTAGAATATATTCCTTTTCAGTTGAAGAGAATGACACTGCATAAACAAAATAAAAAGGCATTTTTACATTCAGTTGAATGACACTTTAGGTGAAAAAACTTTTTCAAAAGAAACAAATTCTAAGATTTTAATTACAAAAGGTAACGCTGCCAAGAGGAAAGATAGCATGATCATATCTTTCTTTGTTATCTTAGGCTAGATTGTTGAGACTTGGTAAGAATTTTCTCAGTTGTATGTGCTTCTAGCACAGGATACAAAAACAGTCCATCCAAACAAACCACGGATCCCCCCAGTGGTCACTTATCAAATTACACAAGCTGGATCAAATAAACTTTGTTCAATATGGCATTGACGAGAATCTTGAGTACAAACCTAACTAGATCTGACCACCTACAGCAGTGGGCTTGGGTGGTATCTGAAAACTCTGAGCTAGTGGCACTTTCAGGCACAGCAGTATGAGCTGATGTTCAGGCTCTAAGTTAATGGCTTGTGCGTGTCTTGGATGACATCAATACAGAAAAAGAAAAAAAAAATGATGATGGAAGAGGATAGATGACACAGATGGAGTAATCTTCTGCTTCACTCATCCTTTCAAGACAGTCATAATCACAGTAATATTCGTCTTAGCCGTCGTCTCCTTTGTATAATGGACCCTCCTCAGGTCTAGATGTCCATTTCAAACTGAGCATCTTCTCCTGGACAGAACAGAAACCCAAACAAAACATTGTACAATCAGCACTGGTCAGAAGTAGCTGCCATCTTTATAATTTCAGTCTCATATGTAAAGGTTTGGTGATGTGAAGTCTGATTTCACTGTATTTTTTTAAGTCAAGATGCAATATTGTGACACTAAAATTATTAGTAACAATAGTACATGGTGTTCCGTTTGCTTCTTCACATAAGCAACTCTAATAATTTTAATAATAATGAAGATCTGGTGATTAAAATTGTAGTAAATATCTCAGTCTGTGTGAAAAAGACTGTTGTGCTCCATGTTGTAACGGTCATTCACCAATAACCCCGTAGTTTCCAAACCATTTCAGAAATTCCTGTTGTGTCTGCTGAATGGAGTTTATTATCAGGTATAGTACTGGGCAATAAAAGGATATCGATTTTTTTCACAATAATGTTTCCCTCAATGACGATGATAAGCCGGGACAATAGAATTCGATAAGCATTAACGTTCATTTCCATTTCACGTCTAAGCAGCTTGACAGTGAGTTCCGAAGTCTAATACTGCTGCTTGTTAGCTCCTCCTCACCAGCGCCGCCAAAATGCACTGGTCGTTAGGGGTGCAGGAAAAAATCGCTTCGAGCTCGAATCGCGTTTCTAACATTGAACGATTCAGAATCGATTCTCGTTTTCTGGTTTCTTTGCGGGTGCGGATGTGCCTTTTCAGCCACCGTAGTGCTAGGCAAAACAAGGAAGTAGCGTCGGCTATGCAAGCCGAGCCGCGGTCTTTGAAAGCAACCATTTGGAAACACTTTGGATTTTACTGTCAACCCAGCCTGGGTAAGAAAGGGCTGGACGTGACTCTTGCGATTTGCAGAGATTGCAACGGTAAAGTATTTCATTTGCATTTGAAAGAATCGGAAAAAAATCGATTCCTGACCCCAAGAATCGATTCTGGATCGTTTCGCTCGATTCCCAAAGATTCGCAGCCCTACTGGTCGTGTTTAAAACAAGCGTGTGATTGGGGGAGAGCGTAGTGGGGCAGGTCGAGAGAGCACAAAGTCGCTGTGTGCTTGTCTGTTTGTGTGAGGAGGGGGCTCGCTGTGTGTGTCAGTGCTAGCATTAGCCTGTTAGCTTGGCTCTCTAGCCTGTTGTTATTTTGGAGTGTCTGCGGCCGACAACAATCATTGTAAGTTTCAACAATAAAGTGATGCCTGTAAACGTCTTTCTCATCCATCCTTTCAACACGTCCAGTCGGACGCTACAATATTATGTTCTGGCAATAAACATTTAAATATTTTAAATAGCAACATTTAATGTATTTACTCAGTTTTTGGAAAGATGCTGTTTAAAACTGTGACAGTGTTAGAAAATTTAATATCGTGATAATCGAGATTGATCAACATAGAAAAAATGATTGTGATAAAATTTTTGGCCACATCACTAAGCTCTAATCCAGTACATTCACACCATGAACACCTCCTCCTGTACTGTGCACCAATATATTATACATGGATCGTTGGGTGAAATAGCCAACGCCCCGAGCTGTCTGCCCAAGTATAACTGAGGACCTTAAGGTCTCACTGCACAGGGACTCGGAAATTTGTCCACAATTTTTGGACATAGCTTTTTGCCAATTTGCAAACCTCTGGAATGCTGTTTTGTATCACTGTGTACCTGTTTCTAGCCGACAATAAACCTCACACGATTTGATTCTCTTTTGTGACTCAGAGACTGATTTGGTAACGCCATATTCCTGGCTGTCCCAAAACTGCAGAAGACAAAAGAAGTGGCTTCAAACTCCACCAAAGAGGCACCAAGCTGAACGTATGCAGGAGTACACCTCCAACAAAGTTCAGGAGAAGAGCAGTAGAAATGACTGTGCTTCTCACATATTACCTCCAATGCAGCCGACAAATAAAAAAAGAATGACTGTCAGCTGCACCATGATTCATGCCACTATTAAGAGGCAAACAATAGACTCACATTGTTCATGTACCTGCTGCAGTGAGCAGTGCTGACATTTTAAAAGCTACACTGATGTCTGTACTGTGAGCAGACCTCAGTGGAAATGACCACTTTTTACTTAAAATCCTATTTTGTAGAGTCAATCAGAATGATTAAGCTGTTCAGGCTATGTTTAACTTGTCTCAGGGACAGAGTCATTTGAGGCTCACCATTTTAGGACAGTGTCCATACAGTTTGATCAAATCTATACCACATAAATTCTCCATTATTCCCTTTAAATCCAACCTTCCAGCTGATGGACTGTTGAACTTTTTATTGATGGGTGATTAAGGACGTTTCCGTTCCAGACTCTGCTGTTTACTCTCAGGCTCGTAGTGATGAATCAGTCACCAGTACTGAGTATATTTAAGAACCTTTCACGTTCCTTAAGAGTATCACTAATTTCTGTGTGCAGATGTCCACATATCTCTGCATCACTGCACACTCATCTTATTTCATGCAAATTGTAAGTGAGGAGGCCATTTTTTGTTGCACTGCAGTCATAAATTAACTTTAACATGTTCAAACCTGCACAGCAGTTATAGAGACAGTGACTTCGTACAGAAAGTGCTGATAAGACATTGCAGCAAAAAGTTTCAACATAGTGTGAATAATTTCTGACTCCCCCTCGTCTCTAATAAAACATTTTTTTCAAAAAGAATTTTTGTTTTACATAATTTGAATCATAAGTTAAACTGTCATATTTTATATTCATTACATGTGAAGTGACATTTAAAGCCCTTTTTAATTTTTATGTGAATACTCTGGATAGCAAATTTTCTCAAACTGAATAAAAAAAAAGAAATATTCTAATCATTTATGATTCTGGATTTCTGATTTTTATAAGCTAAAATGACCTTTTGTTTACCTTTTGAAGCAAATTATCAGCAACAATGAACTTGTTCACAACATTCATTTAGAATGTCTTTTTGTCTGTTAACCAGTAATGAGCTCTCTAACCAATCAAAATGCATTTTTAACCACAAGCATTTCCACCAATCACAGATGAGTGACTCTGTAGGTAGAAAACACTAAATTTTATACAAATAATTTTGACTAAGCTACAGGCTCTTCAAATGAACTGCAAAGCATAAGAAATACAATTAACAAAATTAATTAAATAAACAAACAAACAAACAAACAAACATACATTTGTTTATATTGTGCAACCTCAAAAACAACTCCAGTATGTAACTAAAAGTGTATGTGTAATGTGGTATTACTACACAATACCTGCACTCTTGTCCACAGGAGGACTGGCGCTGTTGGCGAGGGTCCCTTGTGGATGGGTCTTATCATTGGCAGTAGCCGTTGGAGGGCTGGTCACCCCTGGAATGTCAGGAAGGCAGCAAGGTGGGGTGCGAGCCAATGGGGAACTGCGACAGTCCAGCAGGAATTTTCGGTCATAGATGATTCGGGTGCCTACAGAGGAGAACCATAAGGCATTAGTTACACATGAACTGAAACGAGTTCAAAAGTTTCCCATTAACTAGGATTTAAACAATAGCCGTCTTAGTAGCTGCTCTTTAGACCAGGATAAAAGGGCTAGCCTCCTTTACCTCCATTGCACAACATGGAGGTACATTCAAGGGTGTGTCAATCTTGAGACTCAGCTGTGACAAATGCAGAGAGGCATGTCTCAACTTGCCCTGATGATGTGTGTACGACATATTTAATTCTTACATTTTCAATGCAACATACACTCACTGGCCACTTCATTAGGTACACATTCATTAGCTCCACTGAGCATACAGGTGCACTTTGTAGTTCTACAGATTGCAGTCCATCTGTTTCTCCGTTAACTTTGTTAGCATCCTTTAACTTTGTTCTTCTCAGCAGTGTGGCAACACTTATGTTGTGGTATGTTAATGTGTTGTTCTGGTATGAGTGGATCAGACACAGCAGAGCTGCTGATGTTTTAACACACCACAGTGTTGCTGCTGAACGTGTGTCCACCAACCAACCAACAACATCCTGTGAGCACCAACACAAACTGTGCTGAGCTACTGTCTCTGACTTTATATCTACAAGACCAACAAGGTGTCTGAGTGGACACGGTATTTATCATCTCCAGCAGCTCTGCTGTGTCTGATCCATTAACACACTAACACACCACCATCACATCAGTGTCACTGTAGTGCTGAGAATGACAGCTGCTCTGTGGGGGTCCTGACCATTGAAGAACAGGGTGAACAAAGTATACAGAGAAACCGCTGGGTTACAGTATAATATAATATAAGGTCAGTGGAGCCGACAATGAGAGCACGACATGATCATGAGCTTTACATCTTTTGGCAAAGCACTAAAGAAATTTTGATGGCCCTCAGAAAAACAAGGCCAGGAAGATTTATTAGAGCAGATGGTGAGAACATGTTATCAGCACAGCTGCTATCAGCCATTTGGGTTCAGTGTTGGTCTTCCCACACAAATCCTTGAACTACTCTCCATCAAGTTCTAATGTAAAGGCTGGTTTGTCACTATGAGGCGAAAACTTTTAATCACAAGACTAACATTCAAAGAATTGTTTTTAAAGTATCCTGAACATTTAAGCCTTAGAAGGAACACCATGTCCATTAGATGGGACTGCATCATACAAAAACCCATAAATATCAAGTCAAAGTGGGAAAAACAATACACAAGACTTCTGAAGTCACACATCCAGCCTATTCACAACAGAAGAATTTACTCTAAAAATTACCCTGGTGTGTGTATGAATGTGTATGGCTGTGTATGTATGTTTGCCCAGATATGGTTGGCACTCTGTCCTGGGTGATCCCCCTAGTGCTCGATGCAGTCCTCTAGGTGGACAGTCGCTTCCGGTTGAGAGTACTCTGTGCATGACTAGCTGCCGCTTCGCACCGGAGTGTATGATCCAAGTGTGTGTAAATGGAGTGCGTCAACTGTAAAGCGTTCTTGGTTATCAAGAAAAGGTGCTATATAAGTGAAATGTAATGATAATAATGAAACTACAACTGTCTGGAAAATACAGCGACATCGAAAGTATCACTAAACTATCTGATCTTACAGGTTATTACTTAGCTGTTGCATCACAAAAAGCAAGTTCTGCTCTTAAAGCTGTTTACAGACTTACATGACATGACCACAGAACATTCATTGTGTAAAAGGGAAGCGAGACAAACATGTCATGAGCCCTATTCAGACTGGATTAGTTTATCAGGGAGACATCTGTTTTTAACATTTTACACATCTCAGTGTTGAAACTCCTGCATCCAGTTGACATTAAAATAACTACAGGAGTAAGTTTCTTGAGGTTGTAGGGAACACAAGCTACATTCACATTACAAGCCACGTTGCTCAAATCAGATTTTTTGCTCAGATCAGATTTAACTCTCAACAGTTCACATTCACAAATATAAGTGACAAAAAAAATTATTTAAAAAATCATACGTTGTGATTTCCAGTTTCTCTTTTAGATTGTCTCACAGTGGACATGCACCTAAGATGAACATTTCAGACCCCTCCATGATTTCTAAGTGGGAGAACTTGCAAATTCGCAGGGTGTTCAAATACTTATTTTCCTCACTGTATCTGTACATTGATACGTGTACACACGTCGCCTTCATCATCAACAACAAAAACCATCACATCTGTGCAGGGTTGTCAGGTTTGCAAAAATACAGTCACCGGTAAACTTCAGAGTTGGCAGTTTGCAGGTTTCTGCACTAAACAAAAAAAAGAAGTTGAATGAGAAAGTAAGATCTGAAGAAGATTTATGTTTTTGAAATTGAAATGTATGTCACAAGAGATTTTGGGATAGTTTCCATTTATGTAGTGTGACTATTTCTGTGTCTGTTAAAACAGATGTGTTAGTTGCTGATGTGTGATGGTGTTTTGCTCAGGACAGTAAACAGGTGGTGGACTGTACATGATCAAGTGAAGAAGGCATACAAGCAATAAGACACATGAAATCTGATCTGACCATCACACTCAAGTCACATGTCCACAGATCGGATACGTATCTGATCTACAACCACATATGAAAGTGACTCAAATCTGATTAGTAAAGATGAGATTTGACACGTACACAGAAAAAGATCAGATTTGAGTCACTTCAGCCTGGTAATGTGCATGTAGCTACGTCCTCATCACCATTATCTGTTATTACAGTCACACCTTTAATAAGTCTGATTTATAATTGTGTTATAAGCTAGTATCTTGTCTTTTTCATGAATTTTAGTTTGCTTTACCTCCACACAACGCTCTCACAGGCCTTTCATCCAGACCAAGCAGATTATTACATGACTTCTAAAGCTTTAATATTTTTTTGGTTTGTGATTTGTGGAGGTTTTTGGTGGTTCAGTGCATTAAAACACTGAATATTACAGCAGCCGAAATCAGAAGAGCTCAGAGTTTACTCAGAAGGTAATTCAGCCTGTAATATTCTCGGAGGATGAGAGGAAAAACTCACTCAGTCAGAGAGGAGCTCCTGGAAATGAAGTAGTTACCCCAGGACCCCATGTGATTTTAATCCAATCTGAATAGTGCTTCATACATTTACTCACATGAGTGTGTAACAGACATAACAGAAAATAGGCCTTCTGTGAGGGTGAAAGAAGAAGTGCGCGGCTGTAAAAAAAAAAAAAAAAAAAAAAAAAAGTGAGGAAATCCATAAGTCACATGCCTGCAAGAGTCATCACTCAGCTTGGCTATTGATGCTCTCTCAACCCGTCAAGTTATAATCTACCTAAAACAGTGCATATTAGAAGTCACTGGCTGTGACTGACTAGTACTTGGGAATCTGTGTCTACGGAAGAAAGGGTTGCTGGAATAAGCGCCCACTGTGACTGTACTGCGGGTAGGCTTAGTGGTGACACTGTAAGCATGTTGAATTACATTATAATGACATTCTATACTAGTTGAACTTCATAGTTTTATAAAGTCATGTGTATTAACAGCTAGAGGCACAGAGTACAGACACTCCTGTCAGGCCATGAAAAAGGTGAACCTCAAATTTTTAATCATTACAATTTTCAAAGGCAGCTGGCTCTGGTGGGGAATTTGGAGACCACTGGCTCTTGCCAAAGTCAGATCTTCACACAAGCCTATTTCTCCCACATCCAGCACAAAGGTCAAATTTACACTATATGTCCCAAGGTTTGTGGACACCACTTGTACTGAATGTGTTCTGCTGACAGATGTATAAATGCACACACTCAGCTTGTCTAAACCTTGTAGAGAGGTACTGCCAATAACATCAATAAACATAAATGCAATGGCACCAAGCCTAATGCCAGGCACGGGCTACAGGACTATAAAACACTCCACTCCAGCATTATGTTCTCTTCTCCATCCAATTCTTTTGGGATGAGGTGGTGGCAGTGATGCAACATCCCAACCTCACTAAAGCTCTTGTGGATGCAATCAAAATCCTGACAGCAATGCTCCAACATCTAGTAGACACAGTTACTCCAACAGCAGCAGTTTTAACTGCTTTGATTTTGGAAGAAAAAAAACCTGAAAGAAACATTACTTTTGTCCTTATGGTGTCTCAGACCTTAATGTGCTGTTATGCAAATAACATTATCAGTGAATGGTCATAATGTTTTGGCTCATGACCACATATATCACACACACAACTCTACGATGACGTGCACACCAGAGGCCAGATGCAAACAATTAGTCTCAAAATCAGAAGCTGCACTGTACCTCCGGGGGTGGTGCTGAACAGGGTCCCTCCAGGTGTAGTAGAGTAGTCATGGGGTAAGTGGGCTGCATCGTTGATAGTGACCCGTCGGGTGGCTGGGATTGCCCGACTAGTGCTCTTCTCGGTGCTTATGGACATTTTGCAACTACTGCCTTCCACCAAAATGTGAGAAGCTGCCACTGTCCAGCTGTGCGTTTTCCCTACATCACAGAAAACAACAGAAAGTCAGACAGACACACAGTCAAGCAGACAGCCGGTCAGAGAGAGAGACAGACAGTTGGTCGGTCAGTCAAACAGCCGGTCGGTCGGTCAGACAGCCCGTCGGTCAGACAGCCGGTCGGTCAGAGAGACGGTCGGTCAGAGAGAGACGGTCGGACAGTCGGTCGGTCAGAGAGACAGACGGACAGTCGGTCGGTCAGAGAGACAGACGGACAGTCGGTCGGTCAGAGAGACAGACGGACAGTCGGTCGGTCAGAGAGACAGACAGACAGCCGGTCAGAGAGACAGACAGACAGCCGGCCAGAGACAGTGAGAGAACAAACACGCAGAGAGTCAGTAAGCCAGACCATTACCAACGTGACAACGTGTGTTAGCATTAGCAACTTAGCAAGCTATCTGTTTACCTTCTCGGTGTGTGGCAAACGATGACTACATACACAAATAAATATCACTAAATATCTGACTTTTCATAACACTTCATTCACACATTCGCACATGTAAACTAGACTTCTCTGCGAACACGTTATCGCCCTCACACACACACAAACACACACACCACGAGCTCAACAAAACAGCGCTTTTTGAAACATACTGAGGCACGATGGCGCCCCCACTGCCGCGTCACGGAATTACACATGGCATGATGGGAGTTGTAGTTTTTCACTTTTTTACACTCTAAAAACAGAACATCGTATAAATGATCATATAAATTCGTTAATATTCAATATTCAAGTAATCTGCCATATATTTCGCATTCTGAACACTGAAAGTGACGCATTTTTATTTTAATGCTTTTGGCTTATAGCCAAAAAAGACTGAGCACTCCTTTTGAAGGTCACCCTCTTGTGGCAAACATATGAGTTCCATGAAGAACCTAGATAATATTACAATCATTAAACACATTTATTGTTAATACACATGTATTTTATAACGTAGTTTTTCTTCTATAGAGAATACAATTTTGCACATTTTCATGTACACACTCATTATACTCCTTATATACATTATTTAACATTTATATATATATATATATATATATATATATATATAT
>BRDA01011148.1:100947-111884 GCA_036984385.1 Crenuchus spilurus | reverse complement strand
CTCTCTCTCTCACACACACACTCTCTCTCTCTCTCTTGTATATAACAAAATTCATTGAAAATTCAGCTTGTTCAGTCCCTATAGGCACCTTGTCCCAGAGTTGAACTGTGCAACTGTGTTCTTCACTCCATCTGTTACTTTTAGGATGAGTTGTTGGAGTTGGGGATGAGGTGGTGGTGATCATCCAACATCCTGATGCCATCCTGTTGTCGCTGAATGCAATGAAATCCTCACAGCAGTGCTCCAAAACCTAGTGGAAAGCCTTTCCTGGACAGTCCAGACAGTTACACCAATAAAAATCTATATGTAATATAGTGATTAAACAGTAATAGAATATACCGGCCAACTCACTTTCATTCTCTCTCTCTCTCTCTCTCTCTCTCACACACACACTCTCTCTCTCTCTCACACACACACACACACATTTCCAGAGCACACCCAATATGTCACATCTTTCTTTATTAATTTCTGTAAATGGTCTGAGCTGGTGTGCAGGGTAAATGGTCTATACATATCTTCATGTCAGAATGAATCTGATTCAAAGGCTTGTATACATATTCACGTTTGTTTTTCTTCTCTCCATAGCGATACAAAAAAGAAAAAAAAACAAGTCCAAATAGCTACAAAGCCTCTACATTCCCCATGATATGGGCATGTTCTTATAACTTGAGTCTAGCTAATATGCTTAAAGTACATCCATAACAACTCTAATAAGGGTGCATAGCATTCTAATTCATATATATATATATATATATATTTTTATATTTTTTCATGTATTTATACATATATTCTTTATTAAAAACATTTTTTCTGTGCATGTGTGCAGTTGCATTCCTTAGTACAGAGTAATATGATATTGCGTTAATATTGTCATTTATCCATTCTAAAGGAGTATAGGTGAAATCTAGATTTTTGCAACAGTAACATTTTACATAATACATCATAACTGTAATGTCCGTTCATGTGGCGTGGCCCCTTTTGTGTGGCGTCGGCCTTTCCCCCCACCCTGCCCTCATCCTCCAGAAAGTCACTCATTGATGGACTTTCTAATGGAACAGGGCAACAGTGAGATTTCATTCTGCCGTGACTGCTTGCCCACACCCCAACACCCCTCAAATGACAATATTCATGTTCCTGTAGGTGGTCACACTGTAGAATTTATCTCTGAATGGATGATGGAAGAAGAAAATCATTGGTCAACACAAACCTGAGTGAAGAGTTGAGGATAACTAAGGTTACAGTGAGCGGAGGTGAGGAACGGTGTGGAGGATAAGGTTTTCACTCATTCACCATTTCTATGAAATACAATCATAGCCACTTTGCTCATGTCTACATGAAGACATTCAATCATCCATCCATCCATCCATTCACATAAACCACATTTGTCATGTGAATATGTAAGCATTATGTGCTACATTTGAATACTGAGCTGAGTTCCAGCCATCAAAGTCATAGAAAACGAAGCTTTATGGATTTACGCAGCCAACAAAGCTTCCCTTCCAACTTGCGAAGCTTTAAGACATCGATATGTAGAGTCAAGTTCAACGAACTTGAGTCGGTATGAAAGTCACATGCTTGCATACTGTGTGACTTCTTATATCCATGCATGTATTTATATCACTTGGACTGTATAAGTCTTAGAAATGCTACTCAAATGTTGGGTAAATACATTAAATACTGAACATACACTGGCTCTCTCTCTCTCACACACACACACACTCACACAACGTTTACCGTGTTTGATATTATTGCTTTGGTAGATTAAGCTGATAATAGTCTGACTTTCTTGGGCTTCTCCTCAAAAGAACGTGTGAATGAATGTGAAGATGAAGGTGTGTGAAGATGAAGGTCTTTCTGTGTTTTAACAGGTCTGTGTGTGTGTGAGACATGTAAAGCCGAATGAAGACAGACAGTTGTGAGTTCACAGTTCAGGGGTCAATTTCAAGGTGGACTGTCACAGTGCTGTCTGTAGGTATTTATCTGTCTAGGCATTACTGTACATCTACATGGATGCTGCTTTAAAGTTAAAATGTTAAACTCTCCCTCGTCTATTTCAGCTGCAGCTGTACAGTGGCTCAAAGCGCATCTCTGCTACAAAGCTTCCTGTCCGTCAGTGAGGGTCGAAACAAACAGTGGCGCCAGGGAAGAGATGGATGCGCCCAGCGAGAAGCGTGAGGGGCAGTGTGAGAGCAGCGGGCAGTGCTACATCAGCTCCGTACACACTAACCAAGCTACAGACAGGGACGGCTCAATGAGAGAGAGAGAGAGAGAGAGAGAGAGAGAGAGAGAGAGATACAGTAGGTAAAAGAGAAATGAGAGATAGAGAGTTATAGAGTAAAAAGAAAGAAAGAAAGATAAAGTGAGTGTGAGAAACAGACAGATAAATATAGATAGATAGATAGATAGATAGATAGATAGATAGATAGATAGATAGATAGATAGATGTGTAAAGAAAGTAGAAGAGAGAGAGAAAGTGTACAAGAGAGAAGGAGAGACAGAAGTATAAAGAGAGAGAGAGAGTAAAATATAAAAAGAGACAAAGAGTTATAGAGTGAAAAACAGAGAAAGAAAGAGTGTGAGAGATAGTATAAAGTATAAAGAGAGTGGAAGAGATTGGGAGAAAGACAGAGAGTATAGAGAGAGTAGAAGAGAGACAGAGAGAGAGAGACAGAGATAGAGAGAGAGACAGAGAGAGGGGGAGGGAGTATAGAGAGAGTAGAAGAGAGACAGAGAGAGAGAGAGAGAGAGAGAGAGAGAGAGAGAGAGAGAGAGGAAATTGGCTGTGTTAGTGATGAGGAACATTGGGGTGTTGCACTGGCACATACAGACCGACACACAGTAACACAACCTCCCTTTCTTCTGCTTAGTGCGGGACTCTTCTGAATCTGACCAAGAAGTACAGAAACCAAAACGTGGCAGAACGTATCAAAGGAACACGAACACATTTCACAAAAGTAAAAAGCCTGAAACACACACACACACACACACACATACACTCACAAGCAGGACAGCACAGCGAGCCGAGTCTCATTCCCACACCGAACGGCTCTCAACGAGACAGGAGAAGAGTGCTCGGTGCCAAGCCAGAAGCAAGTTAACACAGACATGCTTTAGACACACACACACACAGACACACATTCACATAGCATAGAGTGCATATAATCACATATAATAACAGGATAAAGGGCCCATGGAGATGAAGCAGTGACGGGCTCAGCATAGGCTACGCTGCTTTGTGTTTGCTGAGGAAAAGAAAGACAAAAATAAGTACTGTTGCTATTTTTTTTTCTTTTGGCTGCGTTGTTCTGAGACGTCCCTCTTTTCCAGTCTGACTCCTTCCTGTTTTAAAACGAAAGGTCCGTGAGTTCTGTGCGCTCCTGCGACGGTCCGTTACCTTGTACCATTTCAGTTTATAGATAATGACAGCTCAAAGGTCATAGGTCATGCACCAGCAATCAATCATGCGTTTACAGTTGACAGGAAGCACTTTTTTGTTTTGTTTGTTTGTTTGTTTTCTTCATCTTTTGTACAAAAAAAGATCATGCCCTAAGCTAGTCGTATGTTTATGTTTTTGTTGTTGTTGTCGTTAAAAATGATACAAAACTACAGGTAGATCTCCTCCTTCTCGCCAAGCGCTGCCCCACACGGGTTTTTTTTTTTTTTTTTTTTTTTTGAAGTGGTAGAGTGGTAGGAAGTGATTCCATTTCATTTGGTGCTTTTTCGGCTCTCGTCTCGTCTCGTTCTGTCTCCCAGGTGTGTTCGGGTGAAGGATGGTTTGGCAGTGGATGTTCGGCCCTGGAGAACAGAAGAAGAGCTGCACTTAATAAAAGAGAACACTTCATAACTCAGACCTTATAAACCTGCCCTCGACCTTTACACGTTACACTGATGACTGCAGTCAGAGAGGCAGAGCTCAGGTACGCTGCTGCCTGCCTTTGATGTGATGTTTATCTAATGAGAATATTACAGAGCCCTGGAGACAACACAGTGACTTTTTTAAACAGATGACTCATCTTTTACCTCACATTCACCCTAAATTACTATCAACTCATGATCAAGTAATTCTCTCTGGATAACTGACTCATGATGGTCATCTCAAGATAATTTTCTCAAATATTTTTTAGGATAGTTACCTCAATATATGCTATGCTATTGCCATATCCTTACTTAATAGTTGCTGAGTGGGTGATATTTCTGCAGATATGTAAGTATACCTTTTCATGGGACAACACTGACAAAATGACACTTTGACACAATGAAAAGTAGTCTGTGTGCAGCTTATATAACAGTGTAAATTTTTTCTTCCCTCAAAATAACTCAATATACAGCCATTAATGTCTAAACCACCAGCAACAAAAGTGAGCACACCCCTTAATGAAAGTTCCTGAAGTGTCGATATTTTGTGTGGCCACCATTATTTCCCAGAACTGCCTTAACTCTCCTGGGCATGGAGTTTACCAGAGCTTCACAGGTTTACACTGGAATGCTTTTCCACTCCTCCATGATGACATCACAGAGCTGGCGGATATTTGAGACTTTGCTCTCCTCCACCTTCCACTTGAGGATGCCTCAAAGATGTTCTATTGGGTTTAGGTCTGGAGACATGCTTGGCCAGTCCATCACCTTTACCCTCAGCCTCTTCAATAAAGCAGTGGTCGTCTTAGAGGTGTTTGGGGTGATTATCATGCTGGAACACTGCCCTGCGACCCAGTTTCTGGAGGGAGGGGATCATGCTCTGCTTCATTATTTCACAGTACATATTGGAGTTCAACTCCCCAACACCTGCTGCACTCATGCAGCCCCAGACCATGGCATTCCCACCACCATGCTTGACTGTAGGCATGACACACTTATCTTTGTACTCCTCACCTGACTGCCGCCACACATGCTTGAGACCCTCTGAACCAAACAAATTAATCTTGGTCTCATCAGACCATAGGATATGGTTCCAGTAATCCATGGTCTGAGCACTGACAGGCTGACCCCCCACCTCTTCACTCTTTGCAGCAATGCTGACAGCACTCCTGCGACTATCTTTCAAAGACAGCATTTGGATGTGATGCTGAGCATGTGCACTCAGCTTCTTTGGACGACCAACGCGAGGTCCGTTCTGAGTGAACCCTCCTCTTTTAAAACGCTGGACAATCTTGGCCTGCTGCAGCTCAGTTTCAGGGTGCTGGCAATCTTCTTGTAGCCTTGGCCATCTTCATGTAGTGCAACAATTCATCTTTTAAGATCCTCAGAGAGTTCTGTGCTATGAGGTGCCATGTTGGAACTTTCAGTGACCAGTATGAGAGAGTGTGAGAGCTGTACTACAAAACTGAACACACCTGCTTCCTATGCACACCTGAGACCTAGTAACACTAACGAGTCGCATGACATTTTGGAGGGAAAATAACAAGCAGTGCTCAATTTGGATATTTGTACTCACTTTTGTTGCCAGTGGTTTAGACATGAATGGCTGTATATTGAGTTATTTTGAGGGAAGAATAAATTTACACTGTTATATAAGCTGCACACAGACGACTTTTCATTGTGTCAAAGTGTTATTTTGTCAGTGTTGTCCAATGAAAAGATATACTTAAATATCTGCAGAAATGTGAGGGGTGTACCGGTACTCACTTTTGTGATATACTGTATCAAGGTTTGTTTTGCTATTTCATCTGAATTGCAATTACCTTTACAATTAATGCTCAGGTATTTTTCTATTATATGACTCAAGTACAATTATAAATTTTTATATGGTCAAAGTATAAAAAGCAATAAGAAATATGGTTATACTGGATGTAGCCACAATGCTCTCTGTGTTATGTCAAGATATGGTTCTCAGGATAATTATTGGGGAAAACCTATGGTAACACCTTTACCCACTTCACAGTCGGCAGCAATATGCCAATCAGAGCAGCATCCCCATCAACCACTCCAGGCCTATCTACCTGTTGTTCAAACTGCCACAAATGTTAGTACTCCAGTAAACCCACTGCAGGTAAAGGAGACACTCTGTTCTTATTAAGGTTGTTTTCTAAGAGCAGCTGATACATGGGTCATGGGATACACTTTAAGTGATATTGTTGGTGCTACTAGGCTAAAACCTGAAAAACATGGACAATAGCTCTCAATGAGTTGGAAATATATTAGATACACATACCTATTCTCAGTTACATATTGCTGCCATTTAGTGTGTGGAGTCAGTGAAAGTATCTCCTTACAGTATATTTCAGTCAACAAAATTATCTAAGAAAATGATCCTGATAACATTACCTTAAGATGATAACCGTTTACCAACAAAATGATCTTGAAATAATTTTCTCAAGATAATTACCCCAAGATAATTATTTCAAGAAAACTGTCCTGAAATATTATGCATTTTCTTAAGATAATTATCCCGATTAAAAAAAATGACCTCAACATAAAATCCATCAGACAACAAAATATAATGAGATAATTTTCTCAAGATAATTACCCCAATTTATTTATTTCAAGAAAATTATCCTGAAATATAATCTCAAGACCATGATGATTTACTTAACAAACTGATCTCAAGATCATTTTCTCAAATCACTACAATGAAGAAAGAAAATTATGCCAAAAATCATTTACCCAACAAATTGATCTTGATATAATTTTCTCAGGATAATTTGCCCAAAAATAATTATCCTAACAACAAAAATCTCCAGATAACTGAATTTTCCAGATAATACAAATTTCTCAAAATAATGATCCCAAGATAACTAGATCTCGAGATAACTATCTTGAGAAAATGATCTCGAGATGATAAACCTTCAGAGTTAAAAATGAGGAGAAAAAAATCTGTATCTGTGTCATCTGTATTAAAACATCACTATGTCCTCTTAGGGGCTCTGTAGTAGTGAATGACTTAAAAACATGATTAAAGTACGCTGTGGCCTGCCTTTGACTTAACCTATCGTCTGTGTCTGTTAATGAGCTGCGACAGTCCAGGCCTGCTCTGTCTGTCCCATACCTTCAGGACAGTATGTTAGTTTCAGTGCTTTACTCTCCGCAGACTGGCATACTTCACCGCCTGTGCTCCCCTCTTCACATCCACACTCAGCTAGAGCAGTGAAGGAGGGAGGGAGGAAGGACAGGGAGAGGGGAGAGACAGCCTCAGAAACTCTGACATTAATGTCTCTAAAACTAATGAGGTAAGTCGAGGTGGAAAGAAATTGTACAGTACTGTTCAAAAGTTTGGAATCACTTTCCTTTTTTTATGTGCAGTAACTTATACAATAGTTCCAACAATGTAATCTCATTGGACAAGAAATATTATATAGAGTATAATAGCACTGGGACATTTAACTATACTGTAAAGGTATGTTATATTTACCCTTAATTACACTAAGCTTGTGTGCAGGAAAATCTGTTGCCGCTCATTACTGTTAGCTAATAATTGATGCTTGTTGATAACAGCACACGCTCAAATGTAATACTGCATTTAAAAAAACGTTAAATATTTTTAAAATAACATAAAATCTAAGAAAACATGGACTTAAATATCGTTATTTGACAATCATTTTTGCTTTACTTTAGTATTTCAAGAATTCTGTTAACAAAGACATATATTACAGGTTAATACTATATTTATTTATATTGTTTATATCAAGTTTGTTGCCCAGAAATTTTATCTCCACTTCTGAAATATGATACATTATTGATATTGTATTTATTTTTAATCGTACAAAGCTTTCTTAGTATTTTTTACATCTCCTAGCTAAAGTTTCCTCATTGAAAGTCTTGAATTTGGTACAGAACAAACCTATTAGAATTTAGATTTTCTTTTTCCAAACTTTTGAACATGTAATAATACCTCTGGTGGAAAAAATACAATCGAATCATAGATATGTGAGGAAGTGTTGATTCTGTAATATTTAATTATTCATATTTTTAACACACAAACCCCACTAGAAGGCTGACAGGATGTTCCTTCTTAATCAAACAATACTAATTTACGCCAATCTTCCTAAAAAATTATATCATTTGTTATTTTAACAGATAATCATGATACACAATCTGAATTATGGTCTTCCTTCCCAGTTTTGAAATGCACTGTTGAGAATGTAAAAATTTAGATAACCTATGAACTTCTCAGTCTGCACTGTTAAAACAATACTACACTAAAGACACAGAGTGTGTTTACATGCATTTAATAATCTGACAACTGCAGAAATAAGTTTGTCTGTAGTCCGTGTGACAGGTTAACATGCACACGGGAATCAGATTTCTGCTTTGTAACAGGCCAATAACCTCACAGACGAAGAACAAAGTCTGGATGTAACATTTTATCTTTCGTCCATTTGGCTGTAAAGACTAAGATGAGCTTTATTTGAATGAGCATGTATTTATTTATTTTGAACAACCATCTTATCAGATACTTTAAATGTGTCTGTTTTACTGTTTTCTACCGTCTAGAGAATTCCAACATTGTTCTGATGGTGCTTTTTTAAAACTTTCCCATTTCCAGGACAGTACTCTGTTTCCACACATGCTCAGACTGAGAAATACAAAATAAATCAGAGTAAGAGTATGCACCGTAAATTTCAAGATACATGTAACCTAGTGAAAGTGACTTATATGCAAGTGTGTAGAGAAGCCCTTGCAGGTAAGGGTGTGTATCCCTGTAGCTAAAAAGCTCTTTATTTAGTGGATGGTGGCAGTACGATGGGAAATGGACATTTTTGGTTGGGTAATGGTTTAAATGGATGCTAAAACAAGGATGCTGATAAACAAATGATATCCTGGATAATGTTGGTTAGAAGTTAGAGCTATGGTGGCCAAGAAGATCCAACATGGTGCAGATTCAGAAAACACTTTCATCAAAATGACAACATGGGCACATTTAACAAACGCACTGCAGATTCACGAAACAAATGCAAATTCACAAACGTGCTGTAAAACCGTTCACAGCACAATGCAAGTGTTTCCAGGGCACACTTAAAGGACGTGGGACCATGATTATAATATACTGTAATTATTATTTTATACTGTTGTATAAAATAATAATAATAATAATAATAATAATAATAATAATAATAATAATAATAATAATTGTTTCAGAAGATAGTAAGAAGCTGAAACATTTGCTTTTTTAATTAAATAAATACCTTTTGACTACACACGGATGGCTTTAGTGGAATGCTGTCACAGCTCAGTGAGGATCTGTTTACATATGGCATCACCGTATATGGTCCCACGTCCTTTAAGTGTCCTCCAGAAACACTTCCATTGTGTGAAGGGTTTTGCAGCACATTTGTGAACTTGCATTTGTTTTGTGAATCTGCAATGCATTTGTTAAATGTAGTGCACATGTTGTCATTTTGATAGTGTTTTCTGTATTAGCAGCACTGTCCTGCTGGCTCAGTTCAGTTTGATCTATGTTTGTGGGTTTGTTTTATTTTTATTTTAATAAATTCACATGTATAGATGGTTTTAATTTAGTATGAGGATTTATGTTTTAAGTACTGACATGGTTGGGGATATTTTTTAAAGTAATAGATGCTTAAACAAAGGCGTTGATGTGCAGCTGACAATGCTGTTAGAGATTTAGAGTAGCCTTTCCTGGGCTTTTTTATTTATTTATTTTTTAAATATACATCCCCATATATCATCCATATATATGAATTTAAATGTGCATACTTATACTTATGTATATCATCAAAGATAATAAAATAAAACAAACCCACAAACATCACACTGAACCTACCCAGCAGGGCTGCTCTAACTCTTAACCAGCATTATCCAGGTTATCACTTATAACAGCATCAACAGTGTTTTAGCATCCATTTAAAACATGCCCCAGCCACAACGTCCATTTCCCACCAAGCTGCCACCACCCATTAAATAAAGAGCAAGACAGCTACAGGGATTCACATCCTTACCTGCAAGGGGTTCTGTGCACCTCCCCATTCACTAGCCCCTCCTACCTCCAGTCTTGCACATTGGGTACCACTTTCACTAGGTCACATCCATAATACATAATACAAAATGACCACATGAATAATCAGATGGCAGCCAACATTTGATTACAACTGGATAATTAAGTGCAAGTAAAAGTCCTCACTTTCTTTAAAATGGATATTAGCGCTTGTATTAAACTTGATTGTAAAAAGTAAAGCAAAGCTGTACTTTAGATTTTTCAAGAACTCAGAATTGAAACTGAGAAATCTGTAGCAAATGTTGATGTAAAAAGACAAAATTTATACACAAAATGAACTTTTTGGAGAAATTACTAGGTCAGTGTATAATGTCATGATCTCTGTGATTTATGAAGTAGCTTGTGAATGCCTAGAAGATTGGTCCCCATATAAAATCACTCACCTTGGTCGTGACGTTGCCATGCTCATCAGTGAACTTCTCCTCACTCAGGTGCTCACTGGTGAACTCTACTGGCTCATCTCTCTGCAAAGAAGAGCAGATAAATGTTATGCTTCTCATTAGTAAAATGCCTGCTGAAATAAGTACACCGCTGTTCTCTCTGCTTTAGACTGGACAGGCCAGGGGACACACCTGTGCCTTCCGTCTTTCCTGGTCCCACACCCGTAACTCCCCCTCCTGCTGGGAGAAGCCTAACCCTTTCTCAAAGGGCTGAGTGCCCAGGAGCCTCCCACGCAGGACCTCCGAGTGACCTGTGTCACATACCGGCGTCAGCAGGGCTTCCTGGGCCACACGTGGCTGGTTCTGCTCCCTCCCGGATGATCCAGCCGCCTGTCTGCCTTTGGACTGTGACCAGCTGTGCAGGCCCTCCTTCTCCTGGACGTACGGCTGAAATGCACCACTGCCTAGCCTGAAACACAAGGGACACATCGAAAGAACTGAATTACTGTAATGAATTACTAATACTGTCAGTACAGTACTTTCTGAATGAATGGTATGTCATTAATTATCATAACTTTTTTATTACTAATTTGTTATATATATATATA
>BRDA01011148.1:61983-100903 GCA_036984385.1 Crenuchus spilurus | reverse complement strand
TATATATTCCTCTCTAACAAGAGTAAGGAATTAATTAAATTGAATTAAATTATCTCAATCTACAAATTTTTCTTTCTTTGCATATTATCTTTTTCAGAGTAGTTCTTAAACACATAGTGTATTTTCTATTGTGAGTGTTGGTAGCTCAACTTTAGCTAGCAATATTCAAAATAATAAACCACTCCTGAAGTCAACTTGGGGAAATAATTATATGGATTTTGGAAAATGGTAAAATAAACACATTTAAAATCTGAATTGGAACATTGTTTGTAAAAATATAATATACTCCAATACAGTAATGCCACATTCATGTTTATACTGCTGTGTACTTAAATTATGTCTTTTTTTTTTTTTTTTTTACAAAAAGACAAGATATGATGGTTGTATCACTCTTTGTTTTGTCAGCCTTTTACAAAGATTACCTGAGTGGTATAGATTTTTCCTACAGAGAGATAATCTATCTGGTGAAGCCTCGCTAAATTCTACCCTAAACAAATGCAGTAGAAGCCTTCAGCCACTGAAGGACCATACAGTATGCATATTTCAGTTTTTTCTGCTGTCCAAATTGACAACTGTGAAAAGAATAAGTGTATCATGCTAGTCAAAGCATTCATTTAATTAAACTAAACAAAGGAGACTGTGTTGTATAGAAGATAAGTTAGGCTAGCATAGCAAGCTGACTGGTTACCTAAAACAAACAAATTGTTTTGCACCACCGTGCAAAAAAGCTTTCAAATATGAAAATTACAAAATAACACGCTGCATATACAGTACATGACAGCCACCATGTTTAGGAATATAGCGTTAGCAATAGATTTTGGCTAGCTTTGCTAGCTGTATTCTTTCACAAATCTATCCAGGTTTCATCCAGGACAGAGAGATATATCTGATGTTTAATATAAAAAAGTTATTGTTTAGTTTTGGCTATTTTCTTCCAAAACTGTTTCACTTGCTTGGACCTATTTCTTCATCTCCATGTTTCTCACTCCGGAATGCATGAAAACTTATAATGTACTATTTGAGCACAACAAAAAACATCAATATGCCATATAAATGGTTCTAAACAGTATCCTTACCATTGTTTACAATGCTACCATTAACAAACCAAGAAGTGTGAAAATGGTCCAGTAAAGATAAAACTGCTTTCAGCTAGGTAGCTAGCTATCCTGCTTGCTAAAGCCCCTTGACTACCACTGTCAAAACTAGCTGGTTTGCATGTTTTTGTCTTCTTATTCCAATTTAATGCTCAGTAGCTTAGCTTATTTATGCTTTTTATTTTTTTATTACAAAACGGGTAAACATACTGTATTGTAGGACAAAACGTTTCAGGTTTGGAACATTTCTGTTCACCAAAGTACATGTTAGGTTGTTCCAACACTTTGGGTCAAGGATTATGTTGTTGGTGATGACAAAATGATGGAGAACAGTGAAATAGTCTGCAGTTTAAAAATCACTGATGCAGCCACCACAAATTATACACCTTCATTCAGCAATACAAAACCCACAAAGGTACATCGCACTCCACAATTATTGGCACCCCTGGTTAAGATGTGTTAAAAGCCTTCATTGTTATTGCAAAAGCATAATCTGTTACTCAGTAGAAAAATTTAACCTTTTTACTTAAGCAAATAAAAAATAAAAATTCCTGACTAAGACATTATTATTTTTCATAAAGTCACGTTTTCTACAATTGGCACCCATAACAATTCATGCAATAACAAATGGATACAAATTAATACAAAAAAAATAGTATCTACAGTCAGAAGAATCATCATTAAGTGTCCATAACAACCATCAAAGTTATCAAATCAAATCAAATCAGATTTATTTATAAAGCGCTTTTTACTACTGATGTCACAAAGCAGCTTTACAGGGTTAGTAATAACCAACATCACAGTTATCTACATGCCAACAAGCATTTGCGAGGCATGCACTTTTTTCACTTAAAATCATAAATGTAAACGTCTGGAGTTCACTAAGCGGTAGTTGGACTTCAGCTGGGACCGTGTGCTTTGGTCAGATGAGACTAAGATTGAGCTTTTTGGCAACAAACACTATTAAGTGGGTCTGGCATAACACAAAAGATGAGTATGCGGAAAAGCACCTCATGGGCACTGTGAAGTATGAGGAAGGATCGGTGATGCTGTGAGTGTGTTGCTCTTCCAAAGACTCCCAGAACCTTGTTAGGGCATCATGAACTCTTTGAAAAACCAGAACATTTTAATTCAAAATCTGGTGGCCTCTGCCAGAAAGCTGAAGATGGGTTGTTGCTTGGTCTTTCAGCAAGATAATGACCCTAAACGTGTGGCCAAATCTATACAAAAATGGTTCACCAGACACAAAATCAAGCTCCTCCCATCGCCATCTCAGTCCCCAGATCTCAACCCAACTGAAAACCTGTAGGTGAGCTGAAGAGTGTATAGGAGAGGACCCAGGGCTCTGCACAACTGCATGAACTTGAATGAAAGGTTGGATTTTTCTCTTTTTTGCATTGTTGTCTTATTTGTTATTTATTTTTTAAATAAATGTATTTGAAATCTAAGAACACATCAGGGAGCTGTACATCCATCCATCCATCCATTATCCCAACGCTTAATCCTTATCAGGGTCGCGGTTAGTCTAATACCTCCTCATTGGGCAAGACATTACACTATCCCAACTAAGCCCAGAACAGGGTGCCAACTGGGTGCATACACACACACACACACACACACACACACACACACACACACACACACACACACACACACACACACACACACACACAGACAATTTAGAGTACCCAATCCACCTCACCTCGATGTTTTTGGACCATGGGAGGAAACCGGAGACCCCGGAGGAAACCCACACAGACATGGAGAGAACATGTAAAGAACAAGAACTCCACCCAGATGGAGACCCAAACTCAAGACCTCAGTGCTGAGAGCTGAGCGTGCTAACTACAAAGCTTTAATGTTATATTAAAGCTGTTAGACTTGTTTTGTATTGATTATGTATTTTACAGCCAAAACCAAAAGTTTCATGTTACTTGCTTGACCTGATGACCCAACTTGACTTGAAGTAAGAGGACAAACGACATGTAATTATTATTTGCAACATTTCGGCTCAAACTAAACTATAAGGTGCTGCTGAGTCCCTTACCTGTCTCCATTGTGCTCGAGCGCTCGGGTGAGGCCAGTCCTCTCACACAGCTGAGCGTAAATCTGCTGCCCTGTAAGAACAGAAAACTTTTCCTCTGAGCTTGCGCATGCCCCACTTCCTCCTGCTCCTCCTCTAGCTCCCCCTGCCATACTGCAGCCCGCCACTGCCTCTGCCCTCCTGCCCTCCGACCTCTGACCTCCAACCTGTCCATTGTGGTTGGCCTTGGGGACGGCACCTCCAGCTACTGGGTCGTGTTGTAAGTCCTCTTCATCCACCTCCTCCTCCTCTTCCTCCTCCTCTTCCAGCTCCATAATGGAGCCGCTGGCACCACTGGCACCGCTGCTGGGACGACCCAGGCTGCTGCAGGGCAGGCTCAGTGTGTTGGCTTCCGAGTCGTCAGCCCGACTGCTGCCATCCAGAGACGAGTCTTCTACAGTTACCAGAGATGGACTAACCCCTGCAGGCCATACCTGGACATCTGACATCTCCAGCATAGCCTCCTCCTCAGTGGGAGCGATCGGGGCGCACTCCAGGCTCGACACCTCCTGCCAGTAGGGCTCCACGCCCAGTGGTGAGGGCAGGCTGTACTGCATAGAGGCCGGTGACAGCAGCTCCTCCTGCACCAGCCCATAACCTGGAGAACGGTCAGACAGAAAAGGGCAATGCTAACACCAAACAGACAAAGAGGAGAAGTGGTGGGGGTGAGGGGACTGGGCCTCTTTCAGTGCAGGAACGGTCTCGTGGCGTGCTTGGCGTGCCTTGCAGCCTGGTAATGTACATGTCGACGTCGTAACAAAACCTCGCAACTCAGTGCTTTGTGAAATTTTAATTTGAGGGTAAGAGTGTTGCCTCCCACATTTTAGACAAGGTTCAATACCCAGCCTGGGCAAGTACACCACACTATACCACTAAGAGCCCTTGGGCTAGGTTCCAAACTCTACATCGCCTACAAATGCAACATGAGAACAATTGTAAGTCACTCTGGATAAGAATGCCTGCCAAATGCCAAAATGGGAAACTCATATTGGCACAACTGTTTAAGTTGGAAGATGGCAAATTTGAATCCCATCAATGTCAGTGGATGGGAGTCCCAGAGCCTATAATTGGCTTCTCTCTCTCTCCTTCTCAGTGTACTCCTCTGTACTCATATGTGAGTCAGTGATAGGATGTTTGTTCACCTTAACATAGAGTTAAACATACTCTTGACTTCAATTTCTTGAACTTTGCATGTGTGTCACAACACGAGTTGCCACTTTTATAAGCAGTCGTGGGAAGCTGGTGCTTCTAAAACATGGAATACACTGTTCTCCATCACCACTCGTTAACATGGAGGGAGGACAGCTTGTTGATGCAGGCTTCTCAGTATGGAGTTGTGATAAATTTCTAAATACATTGTGAAACATGACACTGCCTGAAGCCTGACGTTCTGTACACTCCTTCCCTCAAGCCAAAGCAGGGGTTTTGAGGGTCTTTTGAGAATCAGGATGTCCTTCCAGGATGGGGGCAGCCGTGGGTTTGTGGTTAAAAAAGTTTGCCAGTTTGATCCCCTGAACTGACAAGACTGAAGTGCCCTTGAACAAGGCACCTAACCTGTAAGTGCTCCCCGGGCACTGTGGATATGGACTGTCCATCATTTATTCTAGTATATGTGTGACAACATAGATGGACTAAATATGGAGATTTCTCTGCACATTCGTCAGTGTGACCCTTTCATTTCATGATGGCCAAAGGCTAAGAGAGGGGAAATATTTGAATGACATTGTTTTCCAGAACTGGTACAGGTGGACAGGTGTTCAGATGGCCAATTCTGATGGAAGATCAGTGTCTAGATATGTCAAAGAAAGCAAACATTAGCTCACTTTTCCTTTTGTCTAAAAGCTTTATATGATACGGGATGTTCTAGCTAGCGAGAGGGAAGTTAGCTTAAAAATAACAATTTACAAATGTGACTCAAGCATGCATGTAGTAATGGAGTATACCTTTGTATTCAGGATGAAACCCAAAAGTGAGCATATACTTTATTGAATATTAATGTAGGAACTTGAAACAGATTCAAAACATCCAAATTTTGAAGTTGAATGATCACTGCTGACTGTGTGAACAGTATGTGAAGGAATGGACCAGTAAAAATGTTTTAGTCCTTTCATGTTTTCAAGTTACATGAACAGATATTGAGCTAGAAATGCTTTTTGCTTCTCTACAGTCACCATTTCTGAGATACGAGGTTGTCTTACGACACTGACGATGTGCATTAGGGGGCAGTTGGGGTTAGGAAAGGCTGAGGCTCTCCCTCCAACGAACCTACGAGAAACCTGCAGACCAGCAGTGAAGGGTTAAGAGAGGGCATGATGGGGCAGTTCAGGACACAGGCTCTGCACAGGCTCTTCAAATATTTACATATACAGCACTCAACTGGACATGATCAAACTCTCTCCTCAAACAAGCAAACACACATTTTTAAAATTCCACATTTTTTATTCTTTTTTGATATCAGATGACCTCTCTCTCCTTCTCTCTTTGTGTATTTTATATCAAATGTGTTATGAAACACTGAATATGTCATTTTCATTCATGGAAATATGCAAAAATGTCTAGTTTCCCCTTAAAAGAACACTCACTCGAAAATACTCAAAGCACCGTTTGGGGTTAATCTCTCTTTAGGGCGACTCCAGGAACCTTTTGAAAGACTAGTTCTCTACAGAATGTTTACCCTTGAGGGACTGAAGGATGGTGCCTGATGGAATACAGTGATGTACACTCTATAAAAAAATATGGTACTTCAGGTTCTCTCAGGTAATGGTTATATATAAAACTGTAAAAGAACCCTTTGTATGACTAAACGGTTCTTCGCAAGGTGAAAGGGTTCACTAGATTGTTAAAGAATGTGTTGGAAATGGTTCTATGTAGTACCAAAAAGGGTTCCTATTATTATTACAAGCTTGACATTGTCAATATTGTCATTAACAATATCAGAACACTTTCTGGTACATAAGTAGAGTCATTAAAAAAACTGCTATTTAAGCCCATCTAGAGCACATTCTTCTTCAATCTAAAGAACCCTTTCACCATACAGAGAACCAATTAGTCATTACTAAAGAACCATATTTTATATATATATATATATATATATACAAGTATATATTTGCCCATTTTATCCCCTTCCCAATGTGGTAGTAGCCAATTAACCCAACCCATCCCATCCACTAGGGGGCTCTCCTCATCACTGTGCATTGTCCCTGACTCTAGGAGGGTGAAGACAAGCACAAGCCTCCTCCGCTGTGTGTGATATGGCCACCACCTCTTTTCAAACTACCACTGATACACCATCACTGGGGAACCAATGCGCTCGGAGGAAAGCGCAGGATTCCCAGCTCGGAATGGACCAATCAGTAGATGCCTGAGCCAGCAGACATTGCAATATGTCAGTGATAGGGAGAGTGAGAGCGCCATCTACCCACCCAGAGAGAGCACTGCCAATTTTTGAGGCATCTTTAGTTTTTTCAGTGTTGTAGAAATGATTGTTCATTGTTAATTGTAAATAATAAATACATGTATTATTGTGTTTTTATTATTAATACAATTTAGCACATTTACTTTATGCTGACCTTAAAAACTAAAGGTGCCTCAAATATACAATGGAGCCCTCAAAGAGCTTACATTTTAGATGCCTCAACAAATCCCATATAAAGGAGTTACTGCTGGGGCCCTTAACGGGTTAGAAGCTCCTGTAGGAATGACATTAATGTATTCTAACACCATACTTCAGTTCTGGTTTTCTCATGTTCTTCAGAGAACCATCCTTTGCAAAAGGGTTCCTGCCATCGTGGCAAGTTTTAGAGTGTAGGGACCTTATCTTGGCCTTATAATACATCACTACTTACACTGACTGAAAATGGATAGTGACATTGTTGACTGTCTACAGTTCCCAGTTTCACACGTTTTCAATTTATACACATTATGTTGGCAGTGCTATAGAAAAGATTCATCTCTGCAGGGAAATAGATGTTGGTTTTATTTTAAATTATTTTACGGAGTAAATATCAGATTTAAAGCAAGCTATTGAGACATACAGTGCTACTTCAAAAATGAGAATATTGTGAAAAATGTCATTGCTCATAATTCATAAAGGAAAACGGACATATTTTATATCATAAAGTCTTTTTTAGTTTTAATGTTGATCACTATGTCTCATGTAAATCCAAAATCATAAAAATAAAACATGACAAATCACCTTTTTTAATTAAATTCTGAACACAAATGAACTTTTTCATAATTTTTTGAGTTGCACAAATACAGTCTCACGCAAAAGTTTGTGCACCTTTGGTTAAAACGCACGTTTAGTTAAAATATATTTTTTAATCCCAATTTTCTCTCCAATGTATTAGTAGTGAATTGATCCACCCATCTGTTAGGATTCTCCCAATCACTTGCAATGTTCCTGACTCTAGGAGGGTGAAGGCTAACACAGGCCTCCTCTGATGCATGTGAAGTGAAACTCCGCCTCTTTTACTTCACAACAAGTTGCTGGGATGCCTGTCACGCTTGGAGGAAAGCACAGGATCCCCAGCTCTGATAAATCGGCTGGCAGACACCTGAGTCATGGACATTACTTAGTAGTGATGGGGAGAGAGTGCCAATTCGATGGCAAGCAGCATGACCGGGATTTGAAGTCGCAATCTGCTGGTTATAGTGTCAGTGCCTTAGTCCGCTGAGCTACCAGTTAGAAATCAGGAAATAAATTGAAAATATGTTGAAAAATAATTTGATTTCTTTGCTGCTGAGGTCAACTTTCATGTTACTTTTTTCCCTTTGAACATCAACAAAATGTGCACAAACCTTTGAATAAGACTGTAGTAGATACAGATGCTCCCTTGAATGTCTCAGACTTCAGTACCACTGGACTGTCGTGTTCTGTGTCGTTTTGACTTGGGACTACGTAAATGTAGTGAAAGACGTGTGACTCGTATGGCTCTGTGGTGGTCATGGAAATGGTATGGAAGCAAAGGTGGAGAGCTGAGAGTGTATATGAGTAGACACTGTGAGAGAATGACAATGAGAAGCATGAGAGAGCTTCCAGACCAGAGACCTTCACTGTGCCTCCTGTTGACGAGCACACACAGGTGAGCAAAAAGCACTGCGGACTGTGAGGCGCAACAATCAATTTTCCAAAACTTAGTAAACACGCACAACACAACATCTGGTATGGGGTGAATGTATCAGTGTAGTGTGTCAGTATACATCCAATCACTAGTCAGTATATATACAGATATACACTAATGAGCCAAAAACATTATGACCAGTATTCTAATATACTTAAAATGCTGTCGTGCTAGCAAAACAGCTCCATCCCACTGTGGCATGAGCTCTACAAAACCTCGGACTCCAAGACGTAAGCAGCAGATCCTGCGATGGGACGTCTTAATCTAACACAGTGAGGAATTTCGAGGCCACGGTCAGAAAGTACAGACCACTGCTAACCAGGAGCACTACAAGATATTCCATTTGTCATGCTGACGTCTCTCTTCACAGACCTTAACATGCATGAGATCATCAATTATTATTATCTGTGAGTGCTCATAACGTTTAGGCTCATCAGTATAAAACCAATATAATTATGAGCAAATAAACATCACACACACACACACACACACACTCAAAGCACATCATTGCTCAAAGTTAATCAATGGAGGTTAATATTAAACATTAGTCTGTCTGCTTTCTGATTACACACAACCCCCCCACCACACACACACACACACACACACACAAAGGGCTGTATTCACAAGTCAAAGTATGCTGTAAGTTAGTAAGTATACAGTCAGTAAGTTATACTGTGAGCCTATATGACAACTACATGAGTTGGCTATGTCGTCTGTAATAAAGCACAATACAAATATAAGCTTCACAACATATTAAACCTACACTCTTAAAAGAGATGCTTCTTCAAGGGTTTCTATAGTAAAGAAATGGTCCTCAAAGGGTTCGTTCTGTGGTGAAATGGATGTTCTGCTGTAGTCAAGCTTGTAGTAATAGAGGAACCCTTTTTGGTGCTATATAGAACCATTTTCAAAAGGCTTCTATATAGAACCATCTACAACACAATCCTCATCAACCTGAAGAACCCTTGAAAAACCTCTTTGAAGAGTGTGTATCAGAATAAGCCTTTATTAAAGTTCATGTCAGTTATTCTGGTGAGTTTATTTAGGTGTCGTGTAGGCCTATCATGGTACAGAGGTTACAATTCAATATATTGTGAATTGTCCTTTTGTGAGTGTGTGTATGTCTGTAGGTGTGCCCAGGGATGAATTGGCACCTTGGCTACCATTAAAATAGTGTGTGTAATGCCCTACCCAGTGCCCAATACAGGGATCGGGAGACTCTGGATTAAGTAGTTAAGCAAATGAATGGAAAACTGTGATTGTTTCTAGTCACTTTTTTATCTCCCTAATTATCACACTCTTCTGCTACTTCTCTCTTCCAATTCCATTCACAGTCTTTTTCTTATCTGGCACACTCTTCCTGTCCTTTGTTTTGAGGGTTACTATTGCTTCGTTCAGAGGTTTTGGTCCTATCAAATTCACAGCCATTAAAAACATTTAATAGACAAAATAGACCATTTGAGGTGAAATGTTGTGAAAAATACTAAATTTAGGTGGTTTTTACTTTAGACAAATAGATGTTATTTGACATTTGGGATGTGAGGTAAAATTTTAGACAAGGAAGGGCACCCAAGGGCAATGAAACATAAGCTAAGCTGAATTAATGCACTATATTCCCTGCTTGAGTGAGCTGTGTCTCAACAAAACATGATGCTACATCACTGCTACCTTATAGCTATAGCTAATGATTCTTTACTGTGCAAGTGATTCTAGGTTGTAGACTGGGGAGTTTATCCCTTGATCAGTGTGTGTGTATTGCTGTAAAGTGCACTAGGTTGACGATATAAGAATTAAACTGTGAGAAAGATGGTAGTATACAAGATGGCACTCATAATGCACATTCTATACTACAAAAAGTTTTAACAGCAGCTATAAAAATTTGTCACTTTTTTAAAATAATGAAAGTTAAAAGTCTATGAAACGATAGAAAATTCATATTATTTCTATGATGTAAATTTCTGTCATCTATTTATTTATTCATGGTTATGCCCGTGGTCCCTCTAAAGACCAGGACGTGGGGCACTAGCAACCCCTAACCCCTTGCTAGCAGCAGGCAGTCAATATATAGTACTGCTTGTTTAATCCGCACTTCTGCCACAAGGGGTCACCAGTGCTTACAGTATTCAGTGATCTTGTGAATTCAGCCCAGGAAACTAATTGGGGTTCCTTCCCTTTGAAAATGGCTTCACACAAATAAAAGGTGCACACAGACACACCCCACACACACACCACAAGTACATCATTTGACACATAACGTCCTAAAAACGCTCCTGCAACGTGATACAGTCGCATTTTTGGAGATCATTATGTATGCAGAGGGTACAGCAACAGCAGGATTCAGAAGAACAACATCAACATGTTTACCAACTGTTCTCACAGTCAATAGTACAGAAATCCAAAGGTCAACCACACTGGAAACAATAAGTGAGAAATACACAGGAAGAACATTGTACATAGAAAGCATGCCATGCGTACACGTGTTTGTTGTTAGGACAAAAAATATAAAAAATGAAAAGGTCATTTTTATTTGTGCTGGTGCTTCCCTGCAACATGGTATCTTCCACAGCAAGACAGAACAATAGCACAGCAAGCAGCATGCACATGCACACAGACACAGCAAGTTATGTCACAGGTGGAGAGAAAAGGCCCTTCCCCACAAAACAGGGCCAAGAGAGAAAAGCAAAAAAGATGACAGGAGGCAGGAGGCCCAGAGGAGGTCAACATGAGGTTGGTATGAGGTCAGAGGTCGAAGAGGAGAGCTGTGAGGAGGAAGAGTAGGGCGGCTGGGCTGCAGATGACATGTCAGTAGAAACAAACAGAGAGAAAGAGAGAGAGGGGGGCAGATACAGGAATAACTTTGGGAGGTCTACTGTATGCTCCTTTGAGAGGGAGAGTTCTTTGGGTTAGTGACTCTTTCACACATGCATGTATCACCAAATAGCCACTTTGGCCATGTTATGAGCTCCACTGACCATACAGGTGCACTTTGTACAGACTGTAGTCCATCTGTTTCTCTGTATACTCTTTCCTCCCTGTTCTTCAATGATCAGGACCATCACAGAGCTGGTGGCTCATTCTCAGCTCTGCAGAGTGACACTGACGTGGTGGTGGTGTGTTAGTGTGAGTAGACTCACAGAGCTGCTGGAGTAACTCATTGTCCATATTAGATACACTCACCTTGTTGATCCACTGTTGGCAGCTGTCTCAGGGTGCATTGGTCAAGAACTAGTCCTTCACTGGTGCTCACAGGATTTGGATTAGAGGACTATTCAGTCCTGCAGTGACACTGAGAAGTCTGATCCACTCACACCACCACCACATACAGTATAATTCCTGCTCTGTGGGGTCCTGAACATTGAAGAACAGGCTGAACAAAGTATACAGAGAAACAGATGGACTACAGTCTGTAGTTGTAGAGCTACAAATTGCACCTGTGGACCTAAAATGGACAATGAGTTGAAGGTAGTGGTTTTAATGAAGTGGCTACAATGTTATCAGTATCAGTTATTAGCCTGAGGGAGATCTCCAATAAGCTGTAAAGCCTGGCCAACCTCACAGAAGCATGGATAGGTTGAATTCCCGTTAAAGCAGCCAATGATTTTACTGGATCTGCTTAGTTCTGATCAGTCCGAGCTTTGAGAAACATCCCTACATTGCAGCTCTTTTCATTCCAATTTCATCTTTGTCAAGCTTCAGCCAAGGATTTGAGCATCCGTGCAGATTTTGACCCGCCACATGGACACTTGGGTAGGAAGCTGGACTATGGAATACTGCTCGCCAGGTCAGAGTAGCTTATTCTTAGCCCTGCGGTGACGAATCACCTAAATAATCATCACCTCAAGGTTCTGTTCTTACCATTAATGACGCTGGGAGAGAGCATGGTGGAGTCGCGCTCAGCCAGCCTGCAGGCGCCCTCCTCCCCAGCCTCAGACACAGTCTGGGGAGCCTGAGCCTCCAGAGACTTCACAATGTCTGAGCGATCGATGTTCTTCAGCGCCCCATACAGGTTCTCCACTGCAGTGAAAGAGTCATGAAGTTTACAAACACAAGCTTTTTGCATCACACTGAGCTTATAAATGCATGAACAGGGTTGTAATCAATGTTTTTAATAACAGGAAATCAGTTTTGCGTGCAGGGGAGTGTAAATTATGATCCCGTTTTGCCAGTTCTGCACTACACAGGAAGCTATAAATATAGTTAATGTCCAGAATAATTAACAAAGCTGTTTATTGCCTAAAAACATCACATTTAAACAAATCATGAAAGGTCGGAGAAAGAAGAATAAAATCATGTATCACATCTGCCAACATTTGGTTACAGGCAAATGGCCTACCCTCAACATCCCCATATAACCCTACACCACAGATGTACAGAATTAAACCTATAAAGTGAAGTGCAGAAGGAGGTGGATGCAAGTGCAACAGATTTGATTATTAACAAAACTCTCAGACACACAAGGGAACATTTAAACTAAACATGGAACAGAGGACCAGGGCTATGGAAAATAAGAAACAGATAATGACAATGACGATGTACATGACGGGAGCAAGACATGGGTGGAGACATAACATAGATGTAAACAAGGACACATGGAATACATAAACAGACAGACGGGCAGACGGCTATGACAGGAGGTTAACAATATAGATAAGTTCCCCAGACAAAGGAGGTAGTAGCTTCAGGCTCCTGCAGATGGCGCTGCACAAGGACGATGGGGCTATAAATACCAGTGGGGTGTGTGACAGGATTCATAGATTGAGAAGAGGTGGTACAGTGCAGTGAATATCTCATTCAATGTGTGGAGAATGGGTCACAAAGTAGATTTTAATGATATAGAACTGATTGGACGCCAAAGGTCAGAGTGTGAAGGAAGTAGCTGAATTTGCAGGTGTATGGAAGTGTACAGTCAAACAGGTCTACCAGCAGTGGTAAACTAGAGTAAAAAATCATTTTGCATGTATACTTGGCTTTATAGGTTTAATACTATACAGGGTTTGGTTTTATTTATATATATATATATATATATATATATATATATATATATATATATATATATATATGCCCCCCCCACATACACACTTTGAACCTGATGTCATCCATGTCTGTCATCACATGATTTGTTTCATCATGAAGCACCCATGGCCGAGCAGTGAGGTGAAAAGGTCATCCTATAATTCTGTCTTATATTAAACAGTACGGTGGAGTATTACTGCCACACAGAATAAAAAATAAATAAACCCTTAAGCATGTCGTAAAAACAACATTCTTACATTGTTAAAACGACATCCGTACGTCCAATGAGAAAGCCTTTCTCATATTTATGTTGTTGACAAGCAAGGGGCTGTTTTTGATATGACTCAATGGCACAGCTGACTGAATTAATTACATTTTATTTTATGTTTGGTTTAAGTCACAGTGAAGTCTTATTGTCACTGAGTGGCATAGTTGGATTTTTCATTAGTATTCGTACACTGAGAAGAACTGTCAGATCCATCCATCCATCCATTATCACACCTGCTTAATCCTTATCAGGGTCGCGGTTAGTCCCCTACCCCCTCACTGGGCGCAGGGCAGGTCATTACACAATTCAACTAAGCCCAGGACAGGGCGAACTGTCAGATCTCAGTGTTTATACAGATGTAAACATCAGTCAGACTTTTTAGACATTGCATTATTCCTAACTGAGCATCTTGAACGGCACAGCAAGCTTCATGGTTACAAACTACTACACCATCTTAATTTTCAAAAATTTTCTTGTGCTACGCTCGGTTTCTTAGGAAACAGCAACAACCTTGTCTCGTTGCTGTATGCCATTGCTATTTCTGACCTGAACAATGAAAACATAGCTATCTGAAATGCTAAGTTGTCAGCAATGTAATGGACGTCAGATGGTTAGACACACTGATTTAGTAAGGCATTGGCAAGCTAGTAATTACTAAAACAAAGCATATCTGACAAGTGCCATTTTTTTACGACATACGGATATCATTTTATTGACATTATAATGTCGTTTTTACAACAAACTGAAGGGTTTATATTTTATTCTGTGTGGCAGCAATATGCCACCGTAAAACAGCAACCAAAAAAAAAGAAGAAATTGGCTCTCAGATGGCAGCTTCCATCATTCACGTAGAGGAGCCAACTTGTGCGACCAATACAAGCTCACCTCTGCCTCTGGGTTGGGTTGCCAGGTACCACTACACATATCCCCTACAGATACTGAGAAATATGCATTTGATTTGCATCACTATGAAATTAGCAACTGGGAACACCGTGGGATACTGTGTTCATACACGCTGGCAGGTATGATCAAATCTTAAGGCAGGTACAAGTAGATATCTAGTACATAATTTATCATTATTGTTGATCTTAAAGTACTTGTAATACTGAGAGAGCTTGAGGGACAAAAGTGGGTTCGTGAACAATGCTCACTTTTGGCCCTCTTGCTCTCTCGGCTGGCCCACAGGTTGAGCAGAGCTGAGCTTTGGTCCAGGAGGGAGTTGGGGTTCTCTACTCGTATTCTGTTAATGTCATCAACACCAAACTGCAGCTCTCTGGCCAATTCTGCAAAAGCAGAGAGAAGAGATAAGCATGGCGAAGCAAAATAGAATAAAGAAGCAGTAAAGATGTTCCATGTACATCTGCAAGTAATCTGCACACAAGCTTCGACACAGTTCTATAAAGTTCATACCTGTCCAGCTTAAGCCCAGCTGTTCAGCAATCAACGTAATTTTCAACTCTGTCCTCTCCATGGCGTTCACAGTAGCTGAGAAGACAGAAGATGTTAAAAGACTGCAACCTCCATCATCGTCCACAAAGAGCAAAAACATATTTTGTGTATTTTAGTTCACTGTTACATGTACAAATGTAGAACATTTAATAATAATAATAATAATAATAATAATACCAGTAATAATAATAATAATAATAATAATAATAATAATAATAATACCAGTAATAATACCAGTAATAATAATAATAATACCAGTAATAATAATAATAATAATAATAATAATACCAGTAATAATACCAGTAATAATAATACCAGTAATAATAATAATAATAATAATAATAATAATAATGATGCTTCAGATACTTAAGGATATAAAATAATAATAGTAATCTCTTCCATTATGTACACTGATCAGCCACAACATTAACACCCCTCATATGAAGCAGTGGTGCATGTGAAGCTCTGGGATAGATTAGATGTTAAGCAAACACTCAGTTCTCATAGACAATGTGTTGGTTGTGATCAACCAATGTAGGGTTTTCAATGGCCGTTGTCAATATTTAGAGCGCAGATACATATATAATCCTGACATCATGTGTCTTTTGTGCTGATGCCATTTACCAAAAAAAGGATTATAACAGAGATGCTATAAAAGGAGGAGACTGGTAAGTGGTGGAAATATGAATGGGACAGTTCATAACGATCAACATGGCGACTCTAGTACAGCATTTTAGTAAAGGTGTCAGAGGTGGCAGACCTATCTATCATAGTCTTTCACAGACACATGAGCTTTGTTATATTGAAGATGTGCAAATCATTGAAACAGCTGTAAACAAGTGAGGTGTGTGTATGCCTAGCAGCCAGAACGACCTGAGAAATCATATTTTCTGTGTTATTTGAACCCAAAAGTGAAGGTAAGTTAATCAGGCCTAAATATGTATTATAAACATTTGTATCTCTATGTTTCAGATATATCAGACTCTCCCCATTTTAAGAGATTGGAGTCCAGTCATGTATGAAGACCATAGAAGAATATAGAAGTGTGCAGTCCTGAGCCACTCTGACAAGGTTTAAATAGTTATGGACAGATAACTGGGTCAGGGCATCTCGTGACAAGTCTTGTGAGGTTCTCACAGTCAGCAGTGGTCAGTAACTATTAACAGTGCCCTCCAAATTCCCCAGATCTCCATTTGAACAACTGTAGGATTAAGTCTGATCCATGGTGGCTCAATAATCTATTGCTAATGTGGTGATACCACAGCAAATTGGTTTTAATGTTATGGCTGATCATGTAAAATCTCATTGGAGACAATGGTTTCAGCCTAAATAGGCTTTCTGTTGGGCCTAAGTTGCATGAGGTCTGTGTATGGATGACAACAACAGATACAAATTGACATTACAATGGGCACAGGTAAGCTTAGATCGTGTTTAATTGAGATGACCGTAAAGTGGATCCATACTTACCTAATCATGGTCAATAGCTGCCTTGCATTAACAATCTCTGTTGAGTTCATCTGCTTCAAAAACACATTAGGCTGCGATACCATAACCCCTCCTACCACCCCACAAACCCTCCTATTCCCCTCTCCCTAGAGCTCCTTTTACAGCGGGCAGTGTAGCAACCCTTTCTCGGCTGGAGCTCATTCTCAGTGCTGAGGCTTGCCATGCTAATAGGATTTGCACTAGGATCATATCAGATTCAGCAGCATGCATTACATTACTGCTCATTCTCTCCGTGGACGCGATGCCTCGACCCTATGGAGCTGCCTGTGATTATGGAGGCTCTTCATCAGAGCGTCAATCCAGCACGAGCCCACAGCACTGCATGGCAGAGCAGGGCACACAGGCTAGCACTTAGCATCCAGAGCTCAGTCAGAGCCATGCACGAGATCAGTAGAATGGGGAGCTACAGAAGCAGGGGTGGGAGATAGAGCATTCAGAGAGCCCCCCCTCCCCTTCAACAGCATGGGGCAATGTGACTTACCCAGGCCTGGCTCGCTCAGGGCGCTGTACCGCTCCCTCAGGGCCAGCGGTGTAAGAGTCCGTCTGCGCTCTTCACTGCCTGCCACCTTGAGAGCACAACACATATAAACACTTCATTTGTTGGTTTAACTGCAATAAACATAATGTCATTTATATCAAATAATCAACACATATACAGGTGAAACATGGTGGTGGCAGCATCTCAGAAAGTGCTAACTTTGTGGGATGTTAGAGCTGCTGCAGTGAAGGTGTACTGAGAATGGACTTGCTGTGCATGGAGTTGTCTCCCACCAGCATAACAGTGGTACCTCATGGGCCACTGATGCCAGAGGGGATGATACAGAGCAATCGACACACCACAGTGGACCAGTTAACCTCTATAATGAACACAGTTGCAACGAGGAAAGTGTCATCACTGAGTCAATGGTGGCTAATAAATATCTAAAAATCTATACGAATGCCAGCACCCTGAAATCTAAGTTAGAGATTATCTAGATTGTATCCAAAATAGCCATTTGGAAAGCCAAAAAAACATCAGATACTGCAATCCAGCTCACGACATCACTGAATTCATCTTTAGCATATATAGCTATGACACTGTATACACCAACCAGCCATAACATTAACACTACATCCTTGTATCTACAGTCATTGTAGGTTTTACCACTTCCACTGACCATATAGGGGACTTAGCATCTACAAGGTGGACCACCAGGTGTGTCTAATAGAGTGGACAGTAAGTTAACATTCAGTCTGATCCACTCATGCCACCATAACACACACTAACACTGTCACTGCAGAGCTGAGAATGATCCACCTGCTCTGTGGGGGGTCGTGACTATTGAAGAACAGGGTGAACAAAGTAAACAGAGAAGCGGATTGACTACACAGTAAATCTGCCAGTGTTAAATCAACACTGTTAGAGTTAAATTAACACTGAGTGTGTCAAAATGTAACACTCCCAGTGTTAATTTAACTCTAATAGTGTTGATTTAACACTGGCTGTGTACAGTCTGTAACTGTAGAAATAAAGTGCACCTGTATGCTCAGTGGAGCTGATAAAACACAATGAGTGTCGATACAATGAGGTAGTGTTAATGTTATGGCTACTGTTATGCTACAAACTGTACAAACTTTCATGCTTGTATGAAAAGCTGGACATCGCTTTCACACATAACCGGGACTAGATGTTTCAAGACTGATCTCCATGGATGCACCAGGACATCAAAGCTATTTCCCTTTCTCAGCTATCCATGTCCTTTTAGACTTCAGAGACAAGGACTACTTTGCTGCACAGAAACAGACGGTTGTGCTTTTATGCTGCTAAGAATAGCACCAGGACAAGCCATTAAAAAGGCCGGGCTTATGAAATGAATTTCAACTGATGGTCTTTTAATAGGAATTTTAAGATCCATTAGAAATGAGCTGATTCTCATTCATAAAGTATATTTGCTTGTGTCAGATATTTTTATACAAATGAAATCTGATGTGGTAAAAGCACTGCATGTACTTGTATGAAGGGCCAGGTAAACAGTCTTGTTATTTGATCATGGTGTCATTAAGAGCAGCACTGGAATAAATTAGATCACAGTTCAGTCAAGTGGATGTAAAGATGCTGGGAGAAGACTTCAGGTGACCACAGTGGATGTAAATAATTAGTGTGGAGTATCAGGAGTGTCTTAAGTGTGATTACTGCTGCACTAGTGAGAGGCACAGTGCAGATCTGATTGAGATATACAATGTTTTTTCAAAGGACAGTGTAATATATATATATATAATCCCATTCAAAAAGTTAAACTTTCATAGATTGTAGATTCAGGGCTATAGATTCAAAGGATGTCAAGTATTTATCTGTTTATTTTCACATAATTTGGGCTTCCAGCTCATAAAACCCATGAAAACAGAATTTCTAAAAAATTAGAATACTTTGAAAAAGAGGTGGAGCCTGACTTCATATGCATCAGAGGTGGCCTGGGCTAGTCTGCACCCTCTTAGAGTCAGAAAAGTGATAGGGAGAGTCAACGAATGGGCAGGTCTATTAGCAACCAGCACATTAGAGAGAAAAATCAGGGTAACATTTTAAAAAGAAAAAAAAAATGCTTGAAATATGTCATTTTAAATTAAACTAAACTTATATACTGAACCACCCCTGCATATCATGATCAAATCATATCATATTACCAGGTTGCCTGATATTTATGGTGTACTCACAGTTTAAAGTAGATACAGATATACTTAAGTGTCTGACAATAGTGTAGATCCATTGTGACTGAATCAAAGATCTTTGAGGTTAGGAGACATTTCGTAGTTGAAAAAATGCCCAAGTGTGGATTTTCTTGTCTATGTGAAGATTAATGGTGTTTTCATATACTGGCCCAGTGCACTCTGTGACTACCAAACCATTAAAAATCAATGCAATATATTTTCTCCCAAATGTCACAGTCCTCTGAAGTACGGGCCACATTATGAACATTAATATGCACACTACAACTTAAAATTATTACTGTAATGAAAGTAAAAGTGATATTTAGAGGAAAATGAGAATAAAATCAATGTGATTTCATTTTCATTATTTTACCTACAGAACCACCAACACTACAGGTGTCTAATCCTTACATTCAGAGATCAGTACATCTTATTTTCAAAGCGAGTTGTACATTTCTGACCATTTTGAGATGCCAATGAAAGACTTTGCTTCAAATAAAACAAATAATTGAGTAAGTGTTGGCCCGTTCACACCTGGTGTTAACATGTGTCCTGATGATCCGATCACAAATGACTGCCAAAACATATTCACACCTTGCTTTGTAAACGTTTCCTGTGACTGCTTGGTGATTGAATTTCTCAGCACTTCTTGACCTCCCTCTCCCGACCCCCTCTTCTAGCTCATATGGGAGGATTCTAAGTCCAGCTGAGAGATATAATCTCTCCAGCATGTCCTGGGTCTCCAAGGCTTCCTCCAAGTTGGACATGCCCAGAACACCTCACCAGGGAGGCATCCTAACCAGGTGCACAAACCACCTCAACTGGCTTCTCTCGATATGAAGGAGACATCTTTCCCGGATGTCAAAAAATCCTCACCCAACCAGAAAATACATTATAACTGCATAAGTGTTAATATTCTCCTCTCTTGTTCATTCATAAGTTGTGCTGACAGACCACACAATCAAAAAGTCTGAAAGGACTTACTAGCCATTCCCGAATCAAAACAAAAGCAGCAGTAATATTGAGCAACATGTTCTTCATCCAGCAGAAATTATTTGAGAAATCCAATCCCAAGCACTCAAATGAGACACATTTCAAATGCCAGGTGTGAACACAGCCTAAGTGTTTTGGTTTCAATCCTTTTGAGACCCAAACAAATAGAACTGAGCACTCAGTTTCTGTCCTGCTGAAGGGCGCCCTCTGGTGGCATAAATATGAGCTACGAGATGAACCTACACAAAGTCCCTTCGGTGCTGTGCAGCCTGAAAAAATGCTTTTAGGCATCTTAAAGCTCTTACATGTTAGTGTTGTAAGCATGTTTGACTAAATTCCAAATCCTACAATCAAATTTATGCAAAGTTGAATAGTTCTTTTGGATAAAAAAATACATTTTGCATTTATTTAAGGCAGTTTCTGTATAAGAACACTAAGATGATGAGTTACATAATGACAACATGACCTCAGAGCTCAACAGATGCTCAGTAAACAGTACCTTAACACACGGCGGCATGGTAATGTTGAGGTTGCACAATACGTGCTGTGTGTCCTCGTATTTGGTGGACTTGCGGAGGAAGGACAGGAACCCAGTGGCATCCTTATTGCTGTCTCTCACCTGAGAAGTCGAGGGGGCAGGGGAGACAGATGGAGGCAGAGAGAAAGGGGAGGCGAGGCCAGTTGGTGAGGGGGGCATGAGGAGGGGTCAAATGAGAACAAGGAAGGAGGCAGCAAAAGTAGGTTGGAAAGTGTGAGAGGAAGAAAGAGAAAGAGAGAGCAATAAAGAGCATTAGACGGGTCTGGGGCCTGGCTGAGACTCAGACATGTAGACGGAGGGAGGGGAGAGGGGGATGGAAGCAGTCCATAGGCAGGCGAGACAGAGAGAGATTTACCTTCACATTTACCTTGTCGTCTGTGAGATCAGACAGTAAGAGAGTGACCGTGAGAAAGAGAGAGAGAGACAGTGAGACAGACATACAGACAGGCAGGCAGAAAGGTACGCAGGCAGGCAAGAAGGTGAAAGAGTTAAAGGGCATGCTCACAACACCAAGAGAATAGTTATAGCTACAGAGTCACTGCACCACAGAGGAACCACAGGAAGCAGCTGGGCTGAGGCTGAGATAGGCAGACTGTATAAGCCACACTGACACACAAATGAACACAATCATAGAGAATGAAGCTGGACAGAAGGAGGCTGGATGGACAGGACAATGGTGACAACTGTGAACCTATATTAGGGATGCACGATATATGTGGCAAATATCATATGCGCCAATAAATGGAAAAATTAATGAATTTTCTAAACTTGATATTAGTATACACACTAATACACTGGTACAGAGGTGCTTCAAAGATTGTGAATGCTATATTTTTTGCATAAGGTTGACCTAAAACTTCACACAAGTCCTAAAAGTACAAAAGGAGAACCAAATCAAACAAAATATTAAAGCTTGGTCATTGATATACTGTCCCTACATGTCTGAGTGGCAAAAATATGTGAACTTTTAGGTTTAGCAGATGGTGTTGTGAAGACATTCAGTTTTATTTAAAGAATGGGTTCTGGTAAAGTCTGATCTTCACTACATGTTGTGTTGTGTATCATGGCATGAACAAAAGACAATTCTGAGGACTTCAGAAGGAGATGCTGATGCTCATGCTGGAAAATTCTACAAAATAAAGACTTTGGACTAATCATGTACAATGGAGGAAAATTAATTTTTTATTTTTGGATTTTTATTTTAGGATACCTTTATTATCCTCCTCAGGAGTGGTCAACAAAAAAAGACCATATCTATTGCATGCAATGCATGTAATAAACCATGATGTCACAAAGGAACCCAAAGCAACTTAATGAGTTCACATCAGAAGAACACTGAACAACAATAGTATGCATGGCAGGGTTGCAAGGAGAAAGCCACTATGCTACCCATCTGCAATTTGCTAAAGATCACACAGACAAGACAAATGGGTATTGAGACTAAACTAGATGTTTTTGGTTTAAATAAGGATTATGTTTGGAAGAAGGAAAACACTGCATTCTGACATAAAAACGTCAGCATATCTATGAAATACGGTGGTGGTAGTATCACAGTTTGGGCCTGTTTTCCTGCATCTGACCAGAACAGTTTGCCATCATTGATGGAACAATGAGTTCAGAATAATACCAGCAAATGAAAGAAAAATGTCAGGACATCTGGCCATGAAATGAACCTATAGAGCAGCGATTCTCAACTGGTGGGTCGCGACCCAAAAGTGGGTCACGGAAACGTTCTGGGCGGGTCGCGGACAGATTGTAAAAAATAAATACATTTTAAAACCATTAAAAAATAATTAATGCTTATCTGACTGTGTCCTCGTCTTTTAAATGGAAAAAAGAGACATAGAGAGGCAGGCGTCAGACGAGCATTCCCGTTGTTTGGGCTTGTTTTTTCTAAAGTCGCTTGCAAATCTTGTGAGTCGCGGGTGAAAATATTCACATAATGTTTTTAGTATGCCACATACTATTCGTGCTATTTTGTCCAGTTCATATACACACTAGCAAGCATCTCTGCCACCAAGGACTTTTATTATGACACGCCCACATACTGTTGTATTAACTTACATGGTGTGCGTCTTCCTACACTCGACACTGATTGGTTTGTAGAAGGACGTGCATGTGATGTGTTTAAATACTTTTATATATGGCTGCCGCAGTTTCATTAGTTTAGTTTATGTTGCTCTGTCATCCTGTTATATCCTTTCTCTCTCATTGTCTCAGAAAATAAGCTGCACGTTTCAGTATTTTCGTGCATTTTTAAGCTGACTGTTCACATGTTCATCAGACCAAAATTATATTAAACATTTGGTCTCCTCCTCACTCCATGTGCTATAAAGGCTCATTATTGCTGCTGTTTAGCATTCCAAGTACTGCATGCACTGTAAAATCAGCCAATCATGCTTCAAAATGAAATCTTCTAATGTAATCTAACTTTGTTTTTAAATTTCAAATATTTAAATAAAAAATCAAGCCTCTGAGTCATCTGTCTCAAGTCTAAGTTGAGTCTCAAGTCATAAAGATCAAGTCAAAGTCAAGTCGAGCCTTTCACCAGCGTTAATCAAGCAAGTCTCAAGTCTTCAAAATTGCGACTCGAGTCGGACTCGAGTCAAGTCATGAGACTTGAGTCCCCCACCTCTGCCCTTTACCAAAGAAAAGTTAAAGAAGAACAAAGTTCATGTTTTGGAATGGCCAAGTCAAAGTCCTGACCTTAAACCAATAGAAATGTTGCGGAAGGACCTGAAACAAACAGTTCCTCTATGCTGATGTGTACACAGTAAATCTACCAGTGTTAAATCAACACTATTAGAGTTAAATTAACACTGAGAGTGTTGCATTTTGACACCCTCAGTGTTAATTTAACTCTAATAGTGTTGATTTAACACTGGCAGATTTACTATGTAGGACGGATCGACAATTACTGCAAATGTTTCACTACAACAGTTGTGCAGTTATTGCTGCAAAAATGGGTCCCACCAGATATTTAAAGCAAAGGTTCACATTCTTTTGCTACTCACAGACGTGTAATATTGATCATTTTCCTCAATAAATAAATGACCTAGTCTAAAAGGTTTGTCTGATTTGTTTGATTTGGTCCTTTTTTATCTACTTTTCAGATTTGTGAAACAATCTGATGAAGTTTTATAGTCCAATTTAAACAGAAATATAATACATTCTAAAGGATTCACAAACTTTCAAGCAAAACTGTGGTCCCTAGTGCTATTTATTTCTTTTCAAGTCACTCAAATGACTAGTGTAGTGGACAGGGAGGAATATGATAATGATAAGGAATATGATATTAATGATATATAAACATACACTTCCATTCATAACTTTGGGGCCACCCAGTACATTGAATCTCCATTGGCAACACATCTATTTATTTCACTTTATTTGAGCCTTTCCTACATAGTGGCTATGTCATTACCTAAAATATGGCTGCAATTCAGGTAGAGTTTCCCTTTCTCTTCCAGCCGGATTGCCAGCCACCTTATTACAACTATAGTCTCAAAACATTTGGGCAGTGGGTTATGTAATTGCCCAAAGCCACTCGGGGTCAGCAGTGTTACCCACTACACAATACCAACCGCTACATCAATATATTATTTCAATAGGTGTTACTTGTAATGGTTATATTTTTGATATTTTTTATAAAATGTATGCAGATTTATGGCAGTTGTCATGACAAGCTTATGTAAATGTTATGTAGCCATATGAACAGGACCCTACAGTGTTATCCAGTAATAGACAGACAGACAGACAGATATAGATAGACTGACAGACAGATAGATAGACAAATAGGTGTCATTTATTGGTTTTGGCATCGACCACAAAAATTTATCATTGCTATTCATTATCAGCTCATAAATTCAATATATCGGTGCATCCCAAAACATATAAAGTCATATTTCAAAAAATTAGTATATTGTGCAATTCAAAATGGTCAACTGTCATATATTTTATATGGATTATACAAAGTTTATTTTACTGTTGAACAGTTTGGCTTATAGCTCAAATCAGAAATCCAATTCAGATGAAAGTCACTTTTACATTTCATTAGTAAATCAGCTGCTAGAGTCTGGAGGAAGAGTGGAGAGACACACAATCCAAGTGTCTGAAGTCCAGTGTGCAGTTTCTGCAGTCTGTGATGCTTTGAGCTGCAGCTGTTGCTCCACTGTGTTTAGTCCAAAGTCAACACCTACCAGCAGATTTTACAGCACTTCATGCTTCCATCTGCTCACAAGAGTAATGGAGATCTTTTCCAGCAGCTGCCCACAGTGCCAACATTACTACTGACCATCATATTACTGTGACTGACTGACCATCTCATGAGCTATAAACCAAACTGAGCAACATTAAAACAAAGAAAGCTTGTAATATGTCATTTTATGTGTAATAAATATAAACTATATGACAGTTTAACTTTTTGAATTAAAATGTTCTCTTTTTTAAATTTATGACTGTATACACACACTCAAATATACACATACACACACACACAGGTAAACACACACACACACACACACACAGGAAGACACTTATAACAGGTGTAGATTGAAATGAACAGACACACTCACATTGGGAAAACAAACATACTGTTGGTCTATATTTAGATTCTCTCCCCCACATAAACACATACACACACAGTGTGTGTCACACACACAGAAACACACACAAACACACACACAGACACACACACACACACAAACACACACACAGACACGTATGCACACAAACACACACACACACACAAAGACAGACACAGATCCAATCAGATAAACAGACCTTTACTGAGACAGGCAGCCTGTTGTCTCTGAAGGCCTGGAAACTGAAAGTACGAGGCTGCTGAGTGGCTTTCCTCACTGGCACTAAGTTTCCGGAACATTCTAAGTGCAACGGCATCCCCTCCATTACCTGTGGGAGGAAAGCGAGTGAGAGAAAAGGGAGGACAGAGGGAAACAGTGAGTCAGAATGAGTCAGAGACACCAGCAATCAGGCAGTAAATCATCCATATAATATATACACACAAATGCTATCACACATGGCAGATACAAAAACATTAACACTTGACATCTGTTATGTGTAAAGAGAATGAAAATATATTTTTATACACCAACATAAGAGCCAGAGTATAATATAACCAGAGGCATCTGCTAGAGTGCAGCAGAACAAAGATAAATAAAGAAGTGTTCATTTATGGAGTGACTTTGAGGATGGGGTGATGGGAATGGTTGGAATTATGGGCCATCAGGAGTGATCAGGGTGATGAGGGTGACGGGATGATGGGTGTAATGAAGGTGATGAAGATGATGGGGGGATGGGGGATGGTGAGTGATGGGTATGATGAGGGTAATGGGTTTGATGGGATGATGGGCATGATGAGGGTAACAGAGATGATGGAAATGATGGAGGTGATGGGGAGTGATGTGGTGAATGAGATGATGAATGATGGATGTGATTAGGGTGATGGGTGTGATGGGAGTGATGAGGATGATGGGTCTGAAAAAGGTGATGGAGATGATGGGGGGTATGGGGGATGGTGGGTGATGGGTATGATGAGGGTGATGAGTTTGATGGGGTGATGGGTCTGAAAAAGGTGATGGAGATGATGGGGGTATGGGGGATGGTGGGTGATGGGTATGATGAGGGTGATGAGTTTGATGGGGTGATGGGTCTGAAAAAGGTGATGAGATGATGAGGTGATCATGGTTATGGGTGTGATAAAGGTGATGAAGATGTGAGGGGTGATGGGTGTGATTGGAAATATGTATGAGGTGTTAGGAATGATGGCTGATGGTGATGGGGGTGATCCGTCTGGAAAAGGTGATGGGGATGATGGGGTGATATGGGTGATGGGTGATGGAGATAATGGGGAGATTGAGGTGATGGGTAATGGGGTGATGGAGATGATGAGGTGATCGTGGTAATGGGTGTGATAGAGGTGATGGAGATGAAGGGGTGATAGGTGTGATTGGAATTATGGGGTGATGGGGTGATGAGGGTGATGGATTTGACGAGGGTGATGGATTTTGATGGAGGTGATGAGGGTGATAAAGGTGATTGAGATGATAGGGGTGATGAGTGTGATGAAGGTGATGGGTTTTGATGGGGATGAAGGGCGTGATGGGCGTGATGAGGGTGATGGATTTGATGAAGGTGATGAGTTTTGATGGAGGTGATGAGTTTTGATGAAGGTGATGAGTTTTGATGGGGGTGATGAGGGTGATAAAGGTGACTGAGATGATGGGGGTGATGCATATGATGAAGGTGATGGATTTTGATGGGGGTGAGTGATGGGGTGATGGAGGCTGTAAGATTACAGGTCACAGCTGAACATTCTACACTTATCAGAGCTGCAGAGCTGACCTCAATGTCTCGGCTGCGAGCCACCTCGGTGAAGTTCTCGTGTAGCTCCAGGGTTTTGTCCATCTTGTCATCAGTCATGCAGTAGCAGCGCAAGCGACCCTCCCGTGCCTCATTCATCTTGGCAAACACCACAAACTTGGCCATGTACGGCACCGCCATCAGCTCACGATACAGCAGGTTAGCGAAAGTCACGGCCTCCGCCGTCCGAGGACAGTCTGCCAACCAGAATCTGAGCACAGAAAGAACAGAGACACAGAGCAGAGCTGCAGTTCAGATTCAGCAAGAAAGATGGTTAGCATTAAGAATTATGTCAAGAACAAAATTAACTTCCAGAGCACTTTCTGAACTGATCATTATTATTATTAGTTAATTTTGGTCATTTCCATTGTTTCTGGCAATTTGTCATTTAATAATCTGTTCCTAAAGGATTGGAAATATTGAATGAAACATCATCAGCTGTTACTAAAGTATGTCTCCTAGTCCCCTGTTGTATTGCATGGTAGAAATTCCCATCAGCCTCTGGAAGCAATACCAGCACATTAACTTTGTCTCAGATAAAATTGTTTCCATTGGTGATCAGTGATGGCAACATCACTACGTTCAATGGAAAGCATCGGCTGCAGTGGTAGAAAGCATGACAACACTGGACTCTAGTGCAGTGGAAACATTTTCTCAGTAGGGATGAATCATGTTTCACTATCTGACACTGGGCTTGCCAGATAACACTACTGTGTGCATAGTGCCAAGGGGGGAAACTCCATACTAATGAATGAAAGATTTCTTAATAGAATTTTCAAACTAGCACATATAAGAGTGAGCTTACTTTACTTTTGTTCAAGTGTCCACATACTATAGTATCTCTGGTGTAGTTACTATTATTGTATAATAGTATATAAACTATAAACTATTAGTGTACAAGAAGGGTGGGCTTGTAGAGAAATGAGGGGTTTTCGGTTTGTTTTTTTCATTTATAATAATAATCATTACTATTATTATTGTCAGTTATTGCTGTTATTTTTAGTATAAATGATTATGATCATTATTAACAACTATTATTGTTGTAGCAATAATCATAATAATAATAATAATAAATAAACCATCCATTATTTATTTATTTATTTATTTATTTATTATTCACCCTGAGCTAACTAAACAGCTCATTGGATCATGACTGGACCAAAATAGTCATATATTTACTAGACATTATTATCTAGACATCTACAGTTGGAAGACAGCAAAATAGATATAATGTATAATATTACAGAATATACACCTCCTCCTACTTTAAATAAAATAATTGCGTTAATAATGTGTTATTGTATTAATCGTTTGCTACATTAGCAATGTAATGAGAGATCATCCACTGGGGTTGGGGGGAGGGTATACTGCATTTCCAGAAGCACTATGTCACACTTCATGTCATGTTGCATTGTCCATGTGTTTGCTTGTTGTCTATTCTCCACCCCTTCCCTCCCTCCTAGTTTGTTGTACCTGTCTCCAGCTCTTGTGTGTCATAATCAACTTCCTTATTTATACTGTCCTGTTTCTCTGTATGTTACGAGTCATTGCTCTGTGTAGACATTCTCTGTGTTATGTTATATGCAGTGCTTATGTTTTGTTTCTGTGTTTCCACATCATTAAATATATCATCCTTCACTGTAAATGTGTCTGCCTTCAAGCCTTCATTCCTGACACAAGGTTGTGGATGCTTATGTCACAGGTTTGGTCTCAGAATCATTTCATTCCTAAAATAAATGAATGGACATTAATATGGAACATTCTTACTTTAAATAGAATCTGATGGCCTGTATGTGCTGAGGGTGAAGCGGTGCTTCATTGTCTGTTAGAGCATCTCACCTTGCTGACACATTGGTGGTGAAGTTGGCACAGTTGCTGGAATACATGAGCTTGGTGGTGCCGGTGATGTCCTCCCACTGAGCTGGGGCCGTGCCACCTGCAGAGAGAGTGTCATAGCTTTTCACAAACACAGTGGACCTGATGTCCCTTTTCACAACTAGCACCATCTGGAATCATCATGCTCTTTCTATACTTATCCCTGTGTCCCTCTCCAGGCTGGACAACAGTCTGTTTCAGCCTTTTCCAAGAGCTTTGGCAGGGCAGGCGTATCAAAGCTGGCTGAGGCCGACATGCACTGCAATAAAGGCTAATCTGCCTCTTTCAGAAACCCCAATCCTTGCCACCAACATGAGCGTACCAATGACGCTACAGAGGAGGCGCAGGCTGGTGGTGTCTCCATCTCCAGCATCCCGTGGACTCTCCCTCCATGATGGGGGCAGGGGGATGCGCAGGCCGATGGGCCGGTGGAACTTACGTCGCCGTGGCTCCACTGTCACCACGGGACTGAACGTGGCCTGATTACCTAACTGTCGAGTCAGCAACTCATCAGGGATTGGCTGAGCCTGGAGGGATGGAGAAGAGAAGAGAAGACAGAAAAGAGAAGTCAAGAGGAGAAGAGAAGTGAAGAGAACGGAAGATAACAGAGAGAGGAGAGGAGATTATATGAGAGGAGAGGAGGAATCAAAGAAAAGAAAAGACAAGAGGAGAGAAAAGAAGAGGAGAATAAAAGAAGAGAAGAAAAAGAAAGATAACAGAGGAGAGGATATGAGAGAAAAGTTAATTGAAGAGAAGCAAATGGAAGCAAAGAGAGAAGTGAAGAGAAACAAAGACAAGACAATAGAAGAGAAGAGAAGAAAAGACAAGAAGTGAAGAGAAGACAGGAGAAGTGAAGAGAAGCAAAGACAAGAGAAGAGAAGTGAAGAAAAGACAAGACAAGATAAGAGAAGACAAAGAAGTGAAGAGAAGCAAAGACAACAGAAGAGAAGAGAAAAGAAGAAAAGAAAAGAGAAGAGGAGAAAAGAGAAGAGAAGCAAAGACCAGAGAAGAGAAGAGAAGAGAATACAAGAGAAGTGAAGAGAAGCAAAGACAACAGAAATGAAGAGAAGCAAAAACAAGAGAAGAGAAGAGGAGAAAAGAGAAGAGAAGCAAATACCACAGAATGGAAGATAAGAGAAGAGAAGAGAAGAAAAGAGAAGAGAAGAGAAGAAAAGAGAAGAGAAGAAAAGGGGGAAATGATTAGGAGAAATGCAACCTATTACAAATGGGAACAGGCAGGAAACTGTAAGGAAAAACGTGACAGAACACAAAAGCTCTATTTAACATTCTTCATGAGTAAAATGATCACATCGGTGGGAAAAGGAATGTATAAATATACAGCAATTAAACATAATTATGGTGATGGAATGTTTTTCTTCCTAAATGTCATTAATTCACATCACATGTTTGGACAGCACAGCTTCTTAATGAAGGAAATGAAGAGGAAAATGAATATACAAGCAGACACATTACATCAATGGAAATGAACAAAGCAAATTAAAAAGCACTTATGCCCATTAAACATGATCTTATTCACCACAGAAGGTACAATAATGAAGAAAACTGATAAATGAACAAAAAACAAGAGTTCCCAAATCAATAATAAGCAATTAAAAAGAAATGTTAGATAAGACTATGTTGGTTGTACAGCTAGTTTGCTCTACTGAAATATAAAGTCAACACTAACTTCCAATACATCTACATAATTAGTGTCGTTCTCACTTGCAGGCCCAGCCGCACACGTTTGGTAACCGCCGTGTCAGGAAAGATGGCCTGGACCTGTGGCACCAGCTTACTAATCAGCTGACCACCTTCTGGACCAATCAGATCGCTTTCCTGCTGGACACGTGACACCACCGCAAAGTACAGGGGGAAGTCTGTGGAGATGATCCGACGGATTCTTTTCTTCTCCAGCTCCTCTAGACTCTCCAGATCTGAAAGAGAACGCTTGGAGGTGGCACCCAAATCTTTTCTCCATTACCTTTTATGCAGCATTTTGTTGTGTATTTTTCAGACTCACCTTCATCCATGCCATTGAGAATAGTCTCCAGAACATCATCGCCATAACGGTTTCGATGCTCCTTCCATACAGAACCGTTCTCGCTGCGCAGTACCACCAGCTCTCGATCACCCCTCCCCAGGGAAGCAAAGTGAGGAATCTCCACAATCACTGGTCTGAAATACAGTACAGCACTACTGCACATACCGCAAGCAAAAGCACACTGCTGCATTATATTTACATATAATATACGTATATACATATATTTATATAGAGTGATGCGGGCTGTGTACCAGTCTGTTTTGGTGAAGAGAGAGCTGAGACAGAAGGCAAAGCTCTCTGTTTACCGGTCGGTCTATGTTCTAACCCTCATCTATAGTCACAAGCTCAAAGACACCTCCGTGTGGTAAAAAGGTTCTTTCCGTGGTGAAACGTTCTTCAGATTAATCGGGAATGTGTCACAGATGGTTCTATACAGACCCTTTTTGAAAGTGGTTCTATATACTGTAGCCACAAAAAGGGTTCTGCTATCATTACGATGTCAAACCTGTAATAATACCAGAACTCATTTTATAAATAACCATTTTCAAGAGATTGTTGTTACATGTAGTACACAACCAGTACTTGTAAGAAATTCCCACAGCATCTTTATTGTTTCTGTAAGCCTCTTGGCAGCCCCTGAGACCAGTTTTCTTCTGTGTTCTCATTTTTATCTGATTGGCTGAAAGACGTTCTAGGAGTGCTGATATTGTATGATAGCGGCACTCTGACCAAAGCTCTTTAAGTATTACTCCGCCACATACACATAACCTAATAAAGACACCAGTGAACCACCCACACCCCTCAAACATGCTTTACTTAACTGAAAATGCAGAGAAATTAATTTATTGCAGTAAAGTAACTGGACTTTTATCATATTTACGGCTGGAGAGCAACAACACTAAAGTCAGAACCATCAACAACAATGAATTGATTTTGCTTCTACCAGGAGCTTCACTGAGTTAAGAGCTGAACTTAACAGATACATGAACCTTTGATCAGCTGTGTTTAATGAAATACTCAAAGTTTAAACCAGCAAACAATATCTTTAACATCAGTTTATCTGTGTTTACCGTCTGTATAATGAACCATTATTGGTAAATGATGTTCCTGTTCCTGGACTATTATGACTGACAGTCACCGTCTGATGATGATGTTGGAATAAAGTGTCTGATAGAGTAACTCCTTTACCTCGCAGAAGGTTGATAACATTTTTTCTCTCCTATTTATGTTAAAATCTAACAGTAAACAGTGATAAAACAACTGTGATATAATCACAATTACACTCCAGGGGTGGGCTATAACATGAGATATTGGCTCATACTTATCTTCTTGCAGCACACCAGTGCCAATAACTCAGAGAACCCCCGCTCGTTTATTATTGCTTAAATCTAGACCAGTGACTGACTGTCATAATTACATTCCATGTTCATGTTATAAGCATTTGATTAATCTGCAATCTGCTGTAGTAATTATAGCCACTCATACTTATTTCCTGTTTTAGCCACACCCACTTTTAATTTGTAATAAAAAACAATAGTGAAAAATGGACTAATATCAAATAAAGAAAACTTTCTATTTACACGCCTACATAACTTACTGCATAACTTACATTCATTCAATAATGTGTAGTTATTAAATAATTCATCTGAACAACAATTACTGGACAATAAGACTTAAGGCTTAAATCAGAAAACTAGCTCCCCAGACTCACCCCAAGAACTGCATGCTAGAGGGCCCCAGTGAGATGATTCGGGAGGCAAGTCCCTCTCCCTCCACTAGAGGAGGAGGGGTGGTTAGCTTCTGTGGTTTGACCAGACGGCAGGTAATTCGTGTGGGCGCAGCACAGGTGCGTGGAGGAATGATCACTCGCAGGCCATTGTGCCTGCTGCCACGCATGGACCCGCCCCTCGCATCCACCATGAAACTGACCAGAAACCTATCAATCAAGCAGCAGTCAGTTAACCTCTGCAGCAAATGTGTCAAAGCAGTGTTACTGAGGGACTGAATGGCAGATAACACACAAACAGGGCAAACGTGAACAAAACGTGTATAAGCCACACACACTCAAACCTGTTTGAAAAGCGATTCAGGTTCTTAAAGTAATGTTTTTCTTTTACCCCAAATGTAGCTGATTAGTCAAGGCATTTTTGGTGTTGTCACCTTCAATGTGGACGAATAAGGGACACCGTACACCCCACCCCCAATCATGACTTAATTATCTCATTCCCTCACCTTATTAAGCAGTGGCCATGCATTATGTTAATTCTGAATGAGGTTTACATAATTCTGACTTTGTAAGTAATACTATCAATGCAAATGGACAGCATGTGTGTTGTATATGACACGTCTATAAGAACCGGTAACAAACCATGGTGTATTGTTTTTAAGAGACATTTTCACCAATCAAACTGAATTCAAACTGATTATAGATCACCTAAGGTGTTTATACACACACTGTCCTCAATAATCAGTCGAACGTCTCCGTTTATAGGCACACTGCAAGTAATTGGATTTAAAAACATGCTAAGAGCATCATTTAGCATACACGTTAGCATGACATGGAGAAAAAAGAGGTGAAGAAAGAGAGAAACACCTCTGAGTGTGTTTCTTTTTGTTTAATAAAGTGTTCTGTTTGAGAAATGTCTGCATTTGACATATTGGAAGGATTTTGGCGTTCCGGTTTGAATTTTTTAACAACACTAACGATGTAAATGCTAACAGGCTAGCCTGCTAACTAGCCTCTTTAATATATGTTACTCTGCAAAAAGTACAAAACTAAAATTAAAAAGGCCTTTTCAACAAAGAATGAATCATATCTCAGAAAATAAATATAACATACAATCGATTGTGGTAAAACCTTGTTTTTACAGTTTTTTTTAAATACTTTTTAAAATGTTAAAATAAAAGCCTGTGACTGCAGGTTTCTGACGGCCACCACACATATACTTGACTGTACCTTTAAAGCTTGAGTTGTTCAGAGTCCTGTAATCCTCGTGATTTTTTTTTTTATCTTTTAAAGTTTAAACTTGAGTTTGAGGTGTGTACATGAACGTATTCTATTCCCATTCAGCAATTAATTTGATTACTAGAATTTTTTTAAGCTGCATGTAAATGTGATTAATGTGTGAAGAGGTAGTCGTGTAGTTTGCATAATGCTAACAGGTGGTAGTATAGTACAAAATATTCTAATTGTTAAGAGGCCTCTAAGCTCCAGAAGGATAAGGGACAATTATTAATTTATGTATTTTTGCAAGCACTTTATTTGGAAGGACTACTTCCTCTAACCTTAAACGTAGCTGTAACCCTAATGCTAATTTTAACCTCAACCCAAAATCTAAATCTAATGCTGGTGTAAAGCAGAGCAGGGCCTGCGGAGGGTGACTGTACAGGAGTCCACTGACCCAGTGTGGATGGGGCTGGCCACTGGGCTAACGTTGTCTGAGGTTTCTGTGGCCGGACTACTAGGGATCAAAGAGTCCTCATCATACTCTTTAGGCAGAGGGACAGGGGTGTGCTGCAGACACACAGAACACCACACATTACATAACCACCAATGAACACAGAAAGAAAACATGGTTTCATGTTAGAAGGAGAGCAATAACAGGTCATGTGAGATCTTTTTAAGTGTTAATGCTGAAATGCTCTACAAACCAATACCTGGTCCAGCATGACAGTCTCTGGAGAAACACAAGGAATTCTGGGGATTGCAGGTGAGTAGGGTCTAGAAGAAAGGCAAAGAGACAGTCAGCTGTTATCTCAGATACTGATATAAATCAACATGATAAGGAAAATCAATCAAAATTTTCAATAACGGTCCTAATAATGGTTTTATTCAATGTGGGCAGAATGAAGTATTGTAAACTGTATCCCAGATGGTATAACACTGTAGATCACTCTTAAAAAAGATGGTTCTTCAAGGGATCTTTAGTAAATAAAATAGTTCTATAGAACCATGAACACTCAAAGAAGCCAAAAGGTTCGTTCCACAGTGAAATGGTTCTATAGGTTGATGGGGATTGTGCTGTAGATGTTTCTATACATAACCTTTCTGAAAATGGTTCTATATAGCACCGAAAAGGGTTCCTCTATTATTACAAGCTTGACATCATAACGATAGTAGAACCCTTTTTGGGGCTATATGGATCCGTTCTTACCATATACAGCACATTCCTCATCAATCTGAAGAACCCTTTCACCATGAAAAGAATCCTTTGGGTTCTTTGAGTGTTCATGGTTCTATGTATTACCATTACTAAAGAACACTTGTATAACCATTTCTCTTAAGAGTAATGTTTAGATCATTTCAAGCCTTTATGGGATCAATAAGCAATGGAACGACACACTGTATCTATTTCTAGTCATTTTTTATCTCATTATCTGCCTCAATATTCAATCAAATACAAGACATTCTGGATTCTACTTTCATGAATGACATTTATTCATTAAATTAAATAAGCGTTATCCCCTTGGGCTCCTGGTCCATTACTCACTTTTTGAGGTGAAGGCATATTATTCAGTAACTACTATTAATTATTTAATATCAGCTATCAAATACACTGTATGTACAAAAGTGTTGGGACTAATGGACTCATTTTTTTTTTTTTAATTTTTGCCAATTTTCTCCCCTTCCCAATGTGGTAGTAGCCAATTAACCCATCCCATTCACTAGGAGGCTCTCCCCATCACTTTGCACTGTCCCTGACTCTAGGAGGGTGGATGAAGAGTGTGATGCAGCCACCGCCTCTTTTCAAAATACCTCTTGATACACCGTCATTGGGGAGCCAACGAGCTGCAAGGTTCCCATATCCGAATGGAACAATCAATAGATGCCTGAACCAGTGCAATGTGTGAGTGATAGGGAGAGAGAACGCCATCTTCCCGTCCTGAGAGAGCACGGCCAATTTTTGCTCTCTTGGGCCCCGGCTGTTGATGGCAAACAGCATGACCGGGATTGCGATCCTCTGGTCATAGTGTCAGCGTCTTAGCCTGCTGAGCCACTCAGGGCCCTAATAGACTCATGTTTACTTGAATATCCTACTGTCAACACTTCTCTACAGGGAGTAAACAGGCTATGTGTGTGCATTTGTACATCTGTGTCAACTTAAAGTAGCTGAATGCATTCATTAGAAGAGGTGTCCACAAGCATTTGGACACAGTGTACATATGATGTCGTATTATAATCATATTTGATATGTATCCTTATGATCTTTATATTAACGTAAGCAGTGACTCCAAGCTTGTAGAATGGTAATGTATAAATGATTGTATAATTCGATGTTAAAAGATCTGTTCTAGAGCCTGAGATTCAAGGCTTACGTCGTGCCCAGCCCACTCTCAAAGTCCCGCAGAGACTTCTTTGGTGAAAGGAAGTCATCATCCTGATCCTTCAGGTCATCCAGCTTCAGGTAGCGAGCGCCATCCATGCCCAGCAGCTCATCGCCTACACACAGCACCGAGATAAAGGAGAGTGAAAAAGTTCAGGAAGGATGTAGTAAGAATGAAGGAGAGAACTGAAAGCCATGGTTGAAGAAGAGACATTCATCATTCATCATTCCACCATTCAGTCTGTCAGACACAAGCACACACAACCAACTTCAGAGTCGTCCAAGCAATGGAGTCATACACACACAGAGCTGATGGAAAACATGGAGGAAAATCAGGACACCCGGTCAGACTGTATGGCATTGTTACGGTTACACTGATGAGCATGCCCGGTGGACAGATGACTTCAGGTGCTTCCTCTGCATTCCAGAGAGATTTGTTCCTGTTATTGGAGGAGTTTAAGCTCGAGGGTGAGTGCACAGCCATTCCCTAGAAGTTCTCTGCTGAGTCAAATGATGATCATTAGTCAATGACTTTGTTATTCAGTGATGACTCAATTTACTGCCAGTCCTACAGTGCTGGGATAGAGACAAAGCCCTCTTTTAGACCTTTCAGTCCTGTGAATGATGGACCCCACAAACAAATGTTAGTGCTGATAAAGAAAAGAACAAAGCAGGTCATGACCACATGGTGATGAAGAGCCGACGACGTTGTTGTAAAACCAGGAGATCCCAAAACAGGGCAGAAAAAACAGAATGAGAGCACTTGAGATGAAGGCACACATTCACGAACAACCGACAACCGGACAACCACGGCAGAGAGAGGGTAGACGCTCCTACCTAGTGTTAGCTGTGCAACTCCTGGAGAAGAGATGGAGAGGTTGTGGTTCAGGATAAATCACATATACAGTACAGTAAAACTCACTGACCACATGCACCTTGTATCTACACAGTAAATCTGCCAGTGTTAAATCGACACTATTAGAGTTAAATTAACACTTGGAGTGTTACATTTTGACACCCTCAGTGTTAATTTAACACTAATAGTGTTGATTTAACACCGACATATTTACTGTGTACTCATTGTACAGTTTGTCAGCTCCACTGAGCATACAGGTGCACTTTGTAGTTCTGCAATTACGGACTGTAGTCCATCTGTTTCTCTGTATACTTCAATGTTCAGGACCACGACAGAGCTGGTATTATCTGAGTGGTGGATCATTCTTAGCAGTGACACTGACGTGGTGTGTAAGAGTGGATCAGACACAGCAGAGCTGCTGAGGTTTTTAAGCAGCTCAGTGTCACTACTGGAGCACCAACCAGCCAACAGTGTCAGGACTAGAGGACCAACACAAACTGCTGAGCTGCTGTCTCTGACTTTACATCTACAAGACCAACAAGGTAGGTGTGTCTAATAGAGAACAGTGAGTGGACATTATGTTTTAAAACATCATCAGCTCTGTTGTATCTGATCCACTCAACCAAACTAAGAAACCACCACCACACCAGTGTCACTGCAGTGCTGAGAATAATCCAGGTCAGAAACAGATGGACTACAGTCTGTAACTATAAAGTGCATCTTTATGGTCATTGGAGCTGATAAACTAGACAATCAGTGTAGATACAAGGTATGTGTAGCTAATGAAGTGGCCAGTGAGTGTATATGCCAGGTGCAGAAACTGGCACAGTAATTGATCAATGCCACGGCAACGTCACCATTTACTGAAGCATGCAAAAGCAGCCCTGGTCAAAATTTCTGTTACTGTGAATAGGTAAATTAGTAAAAAATAATAATAACTTGATTTCTAAACAGAATTTTTGCTAAAAATCAAACAATTATTGAAAATTCTGTGTAAGATTCTTATTTAAATTACAAACCGGATTCCAAAAATGTTGGGACACCAAAACAAATTGTGAATAAAAACTGAATGCAATGATGTGGAGATGGCAAATGTCAATATTTTATTGGTAATAGAACATAGATGACAGATCAAAAGTTTAATCTGAGTAAATGTAACATTTTAAAGGAGAAATATGTTGATTAAAAATTTCACAGTGTCAACAAATCTCAAAAAAGCTGGGACAAGAAGCAATAAGTGGCTGGAAAAAGAAAATTGAGCATATGACAAACAGCTGGAACACCAATTAACACTAATTAGGTCAATTGACAACATGATTGGGTATAAAAAGAGCTTCTCAGAGTGTCAGTGTCTCTCTGAAGCCAAGATGGTAAAAGGATCACCAATTCCACCATTGTTGCACAGAAAGATAGTGCACCAATACCAGAATGGTGTTAACCAGCATAAAATAGCAAAGACTTTTAAGTTATCATCATCAACCGTGCATAACATCATCAAAAGATTCAGAGAATCTGGAACAATTGCTGTGCATAAGGGTCAAGGCCGTAAAACTCTACTGGATGCTCGTGATCTCCGGGCCCTTAAATGTCACTGCACCTCAAACAGGAATACCACTGTCAAGGAAATAACAGAATGGGCTCAGGAATACTTCCAGAAAGCATTGTCAGTGAACACAATCCACCGTGCCATC